>BQNB010008437.1:0-89958 GCA_026074375.1 Tanacetum coccineum
ATCGTCTCTCATAGTTTCTTTGGATTTATTCAGAGAACTATAAGTCATTTAAGGCTCATTTAGATCCTGTTTATAAGGACCTACATCAAAGAAGGCGCAAGTCCTGAACTGATTTGCACAAGAGCCGTGACTTGACCATTTCAAGAACTGAACTGCTCTGCTGTAGTGCGGATGTTGGTGGTGAAAGTTGTAATGAATGATTCTTGACAGGGAGGAGATACTGGTTTAGGAGATGAGAGATCGATGACTGAAGTATTAGTAAAGGAACAGATGAAGAAACTTGTTGGATAGGAACAGTGACCATGGATTCAACTTCGATTTCCATAGTAGTTTTTCCTGGTTCATCTTTTACTTATATATTTCTTCAGGATCAGGCTTAGTTTCCACATTATCATCCCCAGCATTATCATCTCTGTCAAAATGTTCACTGACCATATCTGCTTCCCACTCAAGAATTAGCTTTTCCTCATCAGGAACCCCTAGTATGTTACCAGTTCCTTCATTTGAGCCTCCAGTTCCAGGCTGTCTCTTGCTCATTTTCTTGCTTTCCTTGAGAGCTTTCATTATGTGAGCAGCCTCTTATTTAGCAGGAGTAAGAGTTTGAATACCCTTAAGCTTCGAAGACGAATCAGAAGACCTCTCCTTTGACACAATAAAGGAATCTCTGAAAGCAATACCAAACTGTCTTCTTTATGTGGGCTCGGGTTCAGATTCAGACACAACTCTTGCATGAGTAGCATGAACTTCTCTTGTAACAGCTTCTTCTTCAGCTTCAGTTAAGCTGATAGATTTACCCAATTCCAAAGCTAAGTCTGGTTTAGGGATGATGTTGTCATGCAGGAGTGATCTCTAAGGCCTTCCGAAAAAGATCACCACTCAGAGTAATTCTTCAAGGCCAAAGTCTAGGTAACGAGTGGCTTTGAGCTTGGATATGGATAAGGCAATTTTTTGCTCTTTGCCACCCAAATCAACCTTATTCGTCAGCAGCTTATGGCATTCATCCATCTGATATTGAAGAAAGACGTTGTTCTTATGAAAGGCTTTAACAAGGTTGAAAGTTGGACCTTCTAAATCAGCTTTGCAGAGCTTCTTCTTTCCTGTTCGTCAGCAGAACCATTTGATGAATGACCCAATATCATACGTCTTCCTTTGAAGCTTGTTCTCCGTGGGAACTTGATACGTTGTGGCGTATGTATTTGCCCAGTTATTCTCTGGTTTCGGGAAATCATTCGGGGGAATGGTTCATTCTGGTTCAGGTGCAGGAATATTCTCTTCTGCCATCGTATCTGTTAAAGAATATCAACAAAGATAGACAAACATAGCATATAATCAATGTTAGATAACGATGTTCGCCTTGAGTTTGATATGCCCTTGATATTCAGATTAGCACGAAGATATTCCACATTAGAGTCACTGGACATTGGGTTAAGTCAACATTGGTCAACCTTGGTCGATGGTCTAGAGATTATCTGATAGGCTCAATGACAAGTTAACTAAGCTGTATGAGAGTACAACAGACAAATGGTCCTTTGATAGGCCAAAGAGGTTTATGTGTCTTATTGGCCAAGAATGACAATTTAGCCCTAAGACGCTGCCCAGCAGATCACCAAACCGCCATGCAGTAGGTTAACATTCCGCCATCAAGAATATGCAACCGCTATCTAACATTAAGCAAGATCCAAGGCATTTTAGATTATCTTAATCTCCTAGCAGACAGATTTAACACCCTACAGAATTAACACCCTACACTTTCACATTTGACCATTTTATACATATTCAAAGACCAAGATAAACTGTTTTAATCACATTTAATTCACTATTCTCCCCTTCAAAAATTGCATATGCGATTGCTATTTTTGATCTAGTGAATTATAATACCAGCTAATGTACGTTGGTCCACTTAACTAACGAACAAGCATGGGAAAATATGAAGCTTGTTAATGAGAATGGTCAAAAACAAAGATTTTCTCTTCTTTAAGAAAAGCCACTGAAAGCGTACACTCTCCTTTTCTTTGAAAAACTGGTTTCGTACAAAAGAATACAAAAGCCATCACCTTGAGCTAACAAACATTGAGTGTTTCGAAAGTAGCTCAAGACCGAAAAGATTGCTCTTTTCGTTATTAAGGATAAATGCACTAACACGTACATTTTCCTTTTATCAAAAGATGGGGTTGCAATCTAACAATTGATTACAAGCCATTACCATGAGCTCAAAACTTGGAATGTTATGGTTAATTAAACTCATGACCGAAAAGATTCTCCATTGTCGTTGTCAAGGATAAAATGCAACTTGATACGTTACACTATCTTTCTCTGAAGGCGTACACCTTTCTTTACTTTAAGGAACAGATGCCAACAGTCATCAAGATGAAGAACCAGGCCTGAACTGTTTTGTCTAAACATCTTTTGATGAAGAACGAGGCTTGAACTGTTTTGTCCAAACGTCATTTGAAGCATGTTCATCAGATTTGAATTCCTTGAACTCCTGACGTATGAGATATCAGTCTTTTTGGTAACCAAACTCCGAGTCTTTCCTTTAAAGGATTGACAGATGTACCTGCACTTGAGTTAGAAGTACCTGCACTAACATAAAGAGTTTGATTGCATTCATATGGGTTAGTGATATCATCATTTGAACCATTTGGAGGTTCACTGTCAACTTTGGTTGTGCTATCGATGAACACCTTTCCAGTAGGTATCCACCTAAGACGAACAGTCTTGAAAATTCTACCCGTTGGTTTCCACCTAAGACAAGATCTAGGAGTGTGTGGTTTCTCATGCACAGCGGAAGACTTATTGAGAGAAAACCTTTGTCCTATGCCATTCTGCCTACCAGGTTTATGAGTGTGGTTCTTTGGTTTAACGGGATTGTTGTTTGTGATCTTGGGGGACTGAACTTTAGCACGAGAATTCACCTTATTCAGGATCTTTGTTATACAATCATCATGATTTGTATTAAAGATATATTTATGACAAATCGAACAAACCAATTGTTTGGAGTCCAAGAAGAAACTAGAATTCCTAGAGTGATCTACTAGAGGCTCACCATTTGACATTCCACCACTACACTTAGATACAGGAGAACTCCTATATATGTTTCTAGGTTTTGGTGTACAAGCATTAGGAGTGCAGTGTGCTCTAGTAGAGGCCATATCCTTATGACTAGGAATCCTGGTTTTGTCTTGTGTCATTTTCCTAGCATCCTCTAGAAAGTACGCATGAACCATATCATTAGAACCATACGATTCTTTATGACTATTCCTAGAGTAGTTAGGTGCATTCACCTGATGAGGTGTTGCAGCAGCAGATTCTCTAACTTTAGGCAAATAATGAGGAGTGACTGTTTTTGACAAATCATTTTTCTCATCAACTTGGGAGGCAAACCGTGGTCTTGAAATTCTAGGTCGTTCAGACGTAAACGCATTCGGTTGTCTAACAACTAAATGGTTTCTAGATGGTTGTAAAGGCGGTTTCCCCAAGATTGATGCTTTGGCAAACTTAGTATCCACGCTATTTCCTTTTATCTTTCTAAGTTCATTTTTTAATGCCGCATTTGCAAAAACCTTTTCCTGAAGCTGAGCTTTTAAATCAGCATTTTCGACAGACTTTTGATTAATTTGAGAAATTAAAGATTCACTGTTGTCTTTATTCTGAACTTTCGTCTTTTTAATTGAATCAAAAAGTTCTTTGTAAGTCTGTTTCAAATGCTCATTTTCTTTATGTAGTTGCTCATTTGCTGCAAGTAATTTAGCCACACTGTGTTCTAATTCGATGTTAATAGTTTCAATTACATCGATGTTATTTTTAACTTTGGCTTCATTACTTGTTTCCTTCACACTTTTAATTTGTTTCTTCAAGTTGCAAATTAGTGTGGTTCTGGCCAGTAGCTGAGCTTTCAAATCATTAATCACAAAAAATTCACGAAATTCAGGAAATTCCTGATTCTTACATGGTTTGTTACTTTGAAAACTTTCTTCCTTTTGTTGAATTTGTATTTCAAGTGAAATACAATGTTTTTCCAGTTGTAAAAATCGTTTTGAAAGTTCATTGTAAATTTCCTTATCAACCATATCTTTCGTTTTGAGAAGCTCAGTTTTAAGCAAAGCATCCTGGTCAATCTCTCCTCCCCTATGACACATATTTGTTGAAGTAGGAGTGGTATTGCTATCAATAGTTTCCAACAGATGTGTGTCATAACTGGGTTCAGATTGCTCAGTATGCTGTTGTTCATTAGCAAGGATATTATGTAGAGCAGTCAATTGTACCTCAGCAAATGGCTCTTCGTCATTTACTGGTCCGATATCTGCATCCACAGCTTGTGTGGTATAACCCTAACTGCTACATGTAATTCTGCTTGTCGGGCATTGTCCCCCACTGCTTTCCTGTACAACCAACCCAACATCAACTGCTTCAACGCATATCGACCTTTTCCCTCTTGCCCTTTGCATTTGAGTTTCAATCCTCTGATTTGCTGAATGCATCGTTGTTTTCAGGCTCTACAAACTGCCTTTTGATACGATCAAGATTGCATCCATTCTGAAAACTGGTTTTGATCTAGAATATCTAGAGACTGGCATCTTGACACTGAACATAATTTTGATGCTCATTGAAGTTATCATCAGCAACTGACTTCCATTCTCCTTTAGCTGCATTAACATTCATTGTTCTTTTCATCGGCTAATACACCATATGTATTTACAACTTTATGAAAGGACCGCTTCAAATGTGTATCCAGGATCTCGAGTAATCTCACGTCCTGTTACTACTAGAATCACATTGCGTGAAGGATTTCGATGTCTTGTTGCCAACCTTTATTCAGAGATCCGTGCATTTACCCGATTTTGAGGCATAGAAATTCCTTGAACTGTGTTCTTGGAGGGTGCTTGAAGACAAGTCTTTGCTTAAACCCCATAAGATTCGTCTCTTTCAAGTTGTAGCCTAACTGATCCATGATTATGAAACATCTTCAATTGAATTCATGATGCCTCACCAAAGAATGAGCGAAAATGCTGTTTTAAAGCATCAACAGTCATATGCGTATTACGGAGATAGAGAATCAGAAAGAGTGTGTCTCTAGTTTTGTTCAAAACCATGCCAAATGGCCAGGCAGACGGAGTGCTTGTTTTTGGCGAGCCGTTGCGGTTCAGTTGAAGCTCTCCTCTTTGAATTAGAATTAGAAGAATCCATTGAAATTCGATGTGCGTAATAAAATTAAGGATCTTAAGTCAAGATAATGTGATTGATGTTTGTAGTTTCAAATGCAATTAAACCGTTTTTTTTTTACACGTCACGGGATTTTTACAAGTCTATGAATAACCGAAAAAAGAATTAACGGATTTTTACAAAATCAATAGAAAAGCCGTGAATGATAGTCGTTTGATGTTAAGGTAGGTTTGTGTTGTTTGATTAATGCAGTTAAGAAGTGCCCTGTTTAGGTTGACGTTTTGTTAATTGGCCCTTAAAATATTTTGTGAATTTTTTTGACCAAAACACAAAATTTACCCTATTACCAAAATTTAAATTTTGTGTAAAAATTAGCTAAAAAAGCTATTGAAAAATTAATTTTTTTCTTAATTTTTCCCGCCAAAAATAATTTGAATTTTTTAACAAAATTTTTCCCTATTACCAAAATTTAAATTTGGTGTAAAAATGGGATAAAAAGGCTATAGAAAAAATTAATTTTTTTTTAGCGCTGCCTAGGATGATTGCAAACAGCCGCCTGAAAAAAATTCAAACTGTCACCAAACCGCTGCCAAATAAATCAAGCAAACCGCCTCTTATATTTTTGCTAACTCGCCGGCTTAATAAAATAATCAAACCGCTGCCTATAGTGACCAAACCGCCGCTGGTGAAATAAGGCAACTCGCTGGATCAATAAAATAATCAAACCGCCGTGATAAGCAACCCGCCGGTATAAGCAACCCGCCGGTATAAGCAACCCGCCGGTATAAGCAACCCGCCGGTATAAGCAACCCGCCGGTATAAGCAACCCGCCTTTGACCTGGTCAACTCGCCGGCTACCTTTTCCTAAAAATCCGGATCTTGTCCCTATCTTTTGTCAAACCGCCGGTAAGAATAACATTTAATATTCAAACCTCCAACAAGAACACACATTCGAATCTAGCTAAAATAAGCCCAAATATGCTTATTAACCACGAAACAAAGCTAAAATATCAAATACTAAGCAAACCTTATAAGCCTAATCATTCCATAACATCTATTTCTTCGCGGATCATCAAGAAAGAAGCAAACCTCCACGAAGAACACAAACCTTAATAAGCTTATAAATCGAACTTTGAGCTTGTATAACACACGAAATTGATACAACCTAGCCTCTTTGATGTGTAGAACAAGAGAAGATCAAGATTAACAAACAAATAAGCCAAAATCAAAAATGAGCCGTGGGTTTTTTTTTCTTCAAAAATAAGCCACGAATTTGAGCTTATTTAACCATATGAATCAATCACGAATCCACCCCATGGCTCTGATACCAATTGTAGGTTCCCGAATTCACACAAACATGTATAGATCTAAAGAGATCTAGAGAGAGAAAGTTAGAGAGAGAGAATAGTTGAGAGAGAAAAGGAAAACACACTAAGAGTGTGTGTAAAATGACTAGTTGCTTACCTCTTCCAAAGTTGGAAGAGGTATTTATAGTTCTTACAATACACCGGGTATTAGTACCCGGTTCAATACCGAAAGTCAAACGTTTACCTATTAAACTACGAGCTATATTGAACAGTAAAATACATGGGGTGACCGAGTCTTTTTCTAATATCTAACAATCTCCCCCTAAGGGAGGTCACCCCTGAAAATACTAAACTTAAGCTCTTCAATCTTCAGATTGATCTTATGTATAGCTCGTAGACGTTTGATTTCATTTATCCATATCTTGTGAATCTGAAGCAGTGAACTTTAGACTTTTAGGCTTTAGCTTGACTTGTATGTGATCTTTGAGCTTCTTTGAGATCATCATCCAATCATAATCTCTAATCATTATCATGTGATCTTTTGCCATCTTGTGAACTTGTGTCATTCAGAATGATATGCTCACACTTTTCTTGATCTTGAAAGCTTGAATATTCAGAGTTGCGGAAGCTTTAATAACAGATATTTGAGCTTTCATGATATCTTCGAATGAGTCGTTTGAGAATGAGCACGCGGTTATGAACTTGATTTTGTTGGAACACGGTATCTCCATCTCCATCTTTAAATGTTCCTGTAATAAAACAGTTAGCAATAAAGAGAAAATTGGTTTGTAAAAACAATCGATGCGATACTTTACAAAAGAGTTTTGTAACACATCGAAAGTTTTATTTGTTTTCCAAAGTCCAATAACCGTCAATTCGTATACTGGAACAAGTTTGATTCATGTAGAATCGCACCGTTGTTGTTTTCCAGTTTTCACAAGTTTGATCCATTAAGGATCTCACAAGTCACCTACCATGAGCTTGTTTGAAGTTGGCTCAAGCAGGATTTCCATCTTCACTGTGAATACTTACGTATCACTCAGATGTTCTGGCAAAATCACAAGGATAATGCGTAGGACTCTTATGATAAAACTTGTAATCACAGTGTGTGAATAACAAGTAAATTGGAATTGTCCTAACGAGATTAATTGATGATCTCTTGGCTCTAGACTCGAAAGTGCGCTTTGATATTAGTGATCGGAGGCTGGAGCTGACTGCCACCTTTTCAATACCGACTTACTCGGAGTGAGTGAGACAATAGATTGCATGTTTAGTCTCCGTGACAAATGAGACAAGTTTCTTTCAAGAGAAACTCGAATGGCTAGGAAGGGTTGTGCATTGCATCACTGGGTCCATGATGTCGTCTTCAATGTCATCAATCATTTTAGTGATTTTGACAGCATATGTATTGACCCGGTTTCTGCCTAAGTGTATGGAGGGCTTCTTTCTTTACACCCTTTATCCGTACAATTCTTTTTCATTCTTCAACCCCTTTAGTGCTTACCAAGATATCATGACTAGAACCTTGTTGGGTTTATTCAAGTACTAGCTCCATCTCAGTCGGCACTATTCCCTTTTCCTCACATTTACTCCTTTTTATCATACCTAAGGACTTCTACACTAACTAGTGGATAGTCCCTGGGTAGATCCCTCCGGTTCTGGCAGGATCATGGGAACGAGTACCTAACCTTACCATCCTTATAACTTCGATAACAGTAAATACATGGTCAGTCTTTTGGTACAGTTTACCTTGCCATAAAATCACTGTTGAAAAACTCAATCAGGTACTTGTGATATTACTATCAAAGTGTTTAGTACACGATTGTTTTTGCTTTTTAGAAACGCTTTAAGAATTGTTAGTATTGTATTAGGGATCTGCAAGTTAGGCAGATTCAAAAGGTTTATAAAAGAAATCGTTTGAGAAACATTGTTTGTTCTTTCTTAAGTACAAACTAAAGCCAACTAGATCAGCATATTTGACAGTATATCAGTGTTCATTAAGGAATATCGATCCTAGGACAAGGTGGTAATCAAGCTTGTGAAGAGACTCTGATCTAGAAGAACTTTTATTCAATCGAAATCTTTCTAAACTCACAAAAGATGTCTGAAACAGAACCTATCCCTCCCACCTCGTCCGTTACTGCACTTAGAATCCCTATAATCAAGAAAGGTGAATATGACCTATGGTCCATGAAGATGCGACAGTAAACAGTGCTATCACTGAACACATACTGTGGGACATGATCACCAATGTAAACCAAACCACAACCGTGATCCTAGCATCTTCTCCCCTTAGTGTCTGCACCAAAAACTTCACTTGCTAGCAAGAACCAAGAAGAAACAATAGAAGAGCCCTTAATATACTGGCTTTCCATTTTCTGCCATAAGCTGATAGACATCTTTCCTCAGTTTTTCATGATGCGTAATCAAGATCTCTATGGGAAACCATAAACCTAGATTTAGAGGAAACGAAGCATCAAAGAAATGGCAAAAGAATCTGTTAAACAAAATTTGAGACAGTTACTATTGGATCCTAGGAAGAATTCTAATTCAACATACGAAAAAGGTTCAGCATATCCTTAGCATGCTTGAATTAAACGATGCTACAGTGCCATTGAAGATGCCAAACTTTTGAAGTTTCTAAGAACCTACCATCTTTGGCATGTAGTTGTCTACCATGAATCGGGGACAAACTGAATAAGATATTAACCTTTGATGATACTCTACAACAACGTTTAAAAGTTATGAGCATGAATGTGAAGGGGTCTCAAATTCAAACTCTCAAAACATTGCTTTTCTGTCCACAGAAGTCAAGGGCAGTACTTTGAAACAAAGTACTGCTGAACCAACAAATATCCCAAAAGGATATACGCAAGCTGCCTCAAGCAAGGTTCCCACTGCTCCTAACTATGCTTCTCACTCAGATGAAAACATATGTTCCTTCTTTTTCACAAAGCTTCCAATCCTACAACCATGATGATGAAGAACTTGCTGCACATTGATTGAAGATGCGTATGGAAAAATTGACATAAGGTGGCAAGTGGCTATGATAACTGCAAGAATAAGGAAGTTTTATGAGAAGACAGGAAGACCAATTGATCTCACGACCAAAAAATGATCCACCTTTTGACAAATCAAAGATTGATGTTTTAATTTGTCAAAAAGTTTGGGTCATTTGCCTAAGATGGTCGGTTTTGCTAAGTATCAAGAAAACGAGCAATGGTCGTCAAAAGAAGACTGTGGGCTATGAAGATTCAAACTCAACAAGCCGTGGTTGCAACAACAACAATGAAGATAATTGATTGGACCAAAGAATTTGATGCTGAAGACCAACCAGTGACATATGCCTATAATGGCACTGACAGGATTTTTTGAACAAGATGATTGGAGCATGGAGTTTAGATGCAAACACTGTGCATTTTGGACAAGATGACTTGGTGATCTTGACTGGAGCAACAAAGCTGATGATGCACCATATCTCTAACTTTGATGGCAGACAAACTCGAGTACCATACTGTTCCAAATGTAGTAAATCCTATTAAAAGTTGCTTTGAAAAGCTATCAATCTGAAAGAGATAAATTTTCAAAGAAGCGTCGGACTGATTCTAGATATCAAATGAGGCTTTAGAGTCATTAGAGGTCATGCTTAAAACACATGAAAAGAATGAATATGCATGGGGTGATAATATAACAAATGGAATATACGTAAAAATAAGAATTTGAAACTAGAAAAAAACAAAAGGAATTAGATATCAACTTTAAAAGAAAGAGATGATTTCAAAGTAAAACTTGAGAAATGGTCAAATGCCTTCAGTATATCAAAAACGAAGTTCCTAAACAAACCAAAGATATGTGTCAGATAGTCATGTATAGGATTTGGGATTGAGTCTAGTGACATTTCATCTGGGGATGAAACGTTGACTGATTCTACATAATGAAAAACTTCCAAAGAGAATAGGCCTACAGAAAGCATACCGTCCACCTACAGGTACAATTATTCCAGCCTAGGGCAAATGTCTCCTTTAACAGTTTAGAATGAACTAGCCATTAGAATAGTAGTTGTTAATCAAAGAGAAAACAAACCCTAGTCAATCTAGCAATTGATGAGAAATCAAGTCATAATTGAAGATTGGTGATAGTGATGATGAAGAACTGAAATGTTTCAGAGAGTCAAAAGGAAACTGTTTTTTAACACAGAGAATATGAAGAAGCTTTTGAAAACAGGTCACCAAAAGTCATAAACAGTGTTTGGTCAAGATTCAATGCCAAAGTACCTTATGGGAACAAGGGTATACTAAAGATTTTGTATGTTACAGTCCTAATCATCTTATTAAAGGACTGCAATCTACATAATGTACTCTTTCCAACACACCCAAACTCATAAATCAAAGGTAACACAGGTTCAAGGAAACAAGACAGTTTGGGACTACATCCAAAGAGTTAACCAAGTAATTTCGCAGAAACTCTAGGTTCCCGCAACAACCAAAGGAAATCCTTATTCCATCAGCATACTACAAGGGATGGGTTGATAAGAACTGCTAGAACCAAAAACGAACACAACAAACAAACAGTACCTTCAAAAAGGTACTGCTACTGTACTTATCCAAGTACTGCTAAATCTAGATGACCACAGCAGTATTTTTCAAACGAAGTAATGATGGAAGTTATTATCCAGTGAATGGATAGTAAAAGAAAAAAGATTATTTTTTCTAGAATCACAAGTTACTTACCATCATCCGAGTCATTCTACTACAAGGACTCCCTAATAACACAAAGAACTCAAGAAATTGTTTCAAATCAATCTGGTAAAAAGAAAGGAAGTATTCTGTTGGATCCAAGCAGTTACTTCCCACAACGGACAAAAAGAGAGCCATGATAAATCCAAAACAAACACGGAAACCAAAAAGGAAATATCTAATTCTGTGAATAGGTAATGACTTACACACTCAGCAATTTGAGTATGTAACTCCAATTATGGGTAATCCAAGTCCAGTTATGACTTGGGCCCTAAAAGAGTCTAATTCCTTTACTTTTTGTACAGGCAATCCAGAAGAAGATCTCGCAAGGACTATCAATCATTTGACATTGGATCTCTGGAAGTCTGACCGGAGACAAGACAAGTTGTCTATTTTAAGAGTTCAAAGGCTGGTTATGGTGGCCTTTGGAAACGACTCTAAAGTGGAAGACTCGCAGAAAAGGAACAAGAAAGACATTCCTTGCTTAGACTTTGGAGAAAGTTACTCTTTGGAAGAGCTCAAGTTTAATCTTTTATCTGTTGTCTCAAACTGGGATAAGAATGCACAATGTTCTATTCACAGATAAAGAATGTCTTATCCTTTCTCCAAGTTCAAGTTTGTTGATGAAGACTGGTAATTCCTTATAGCTCCTAGAAAAATATGTCTACCACCTGGATCTAAAGAACATTATTCTTCAGGTGGAACACTTGTTAGGTTGCAAAGGCAACAGAGGATGAAGCGGTCCTATGGCACAGAAGACTGGGGGCATGCAACATCAAAAATATCAACGAAGTTGGTTAAAGGCAATCTAGTAAGGGGTTACCTTCAAAGACATTCAAGCTTGAATCACTCTTGTGTGGCATGTAAAAGGGGTAAACAGCACAGGCAATCTTGCAAGAAATATGAGGGAAAGAACTGTCAGGTAGAACCTCTTGAATTTCTACATATGGATTTGTTGGACCAGTTTCAGTGGAGAGTGTAAATAGGAAGAAGTACAGCTTGGTGGTCCCTGAGTGAATGCCAGCAAATTCAAGTTGGTGTTTTTCTTGACCTACGAAGGATGACACATATCATAGTGATATGCTTCATGATTTGATTATGGTTTGTAAAACAGGTAAGAATAAAGGAAGACAATCATGGTGAACATAGGAACAGAGTTCAAAGAATCACTTATTAATAAGTTTTTAGTGCCAAGAAAAGGAATCAAGAGAGAATAAAGCATTGCCAGACTCCACATCAAAATGGTGTTGCAGAAAGAAGAATAGGACCTCTCATTGAAGCTGCCTAAGAACCTAAGTTACAGACTCTCTTTTAACCTATTTCAATTTGGGGCTGAAGCAGTCAATACTGCATGTTATGTGCATAATAGAGTGTTGGAACTAAACCTCTAATGAAAAAGACTCCCTATGAAATATTTGATGGAAGATCTCCAACCAACATCATTTCATGAGACCTTTTTGGATGTCCTCTGACTATACTTAATACATTAGATCATTTGGGTAAGTTTGGATGGCACGTCAGAAGTAGGATATTTTGTTTGGATACTCTACAAACAGCAAAGTTTAGAGTCTATAACAGGGTCAACAAGAAAGGTTCAAGACTGTTCTTCATGTAAATTTTCTTGAGATCAGGAAATCAAAAGGGACAAGGTCCTGATTGGATGTTTAAAAGATCTTGACCTTCTAACTCCATCCATGAATTACAATTCCTGTAAGGTAAGGAAAACAAAGCTGATCTAAGAACAAGGAATATCCTTGTGATGCTGTTTGAAGATATGGATGATCAGCATATTCATTGTTCATAACCACTCAGTATATGCCTCCAGTGGAAAGTACTTACTGCTGCAAAAAGAAGTAATTGTCCACGCTGAGATCAAGCTTTACATAATGAGCTTGTAAGTTTTGATGCATTTCAAGAATTCTCTTGCCAAAGCTCATAATGATGATCAAACGATTGCTTTTGAAGAAGGAAAAGAGAAAAATATCTATTGCAAAGGAAAAGAGAACAAGTTGAACAGTACTTTCACTCTAATACAGCTAATACACCTCCCTGATCTCAAAGACTACACGGTGCGTGGCAATACACCTACAAGAATCTGATGATGATACTCCCAACAATGGTGTTTTTCTCTACAAACTCTTTTGATCTGAGGAAGGAGAGTAGCTGACTACGAAAACCTTGGATTCTACCATTGATGTCAATCTACATCCCACACTTATAATTCCATAAGATCATCCTCAATAGTATTTCATAATCATTGGCAATAAGTAACTGCTGGGTTCAAACAAGAAGAAAAGCTTTCAAGACATACTATTCAAATCCCCATCAAGCATTGCTATCTTTCATATCCATGAAAGTGCAAAATAGAACCAACCACAAAGATCAGCAAACATGCTTGTTTTGCATGTTTCATATCTCAAAGGAACCCAAGAAAGTCTCTGCCAAGCCTTAGCAGATGGAAAGTTGGGGTTGAAGCAGATGCAAGAAGAACTGCTTCAATTCAAGCTACAAGAGGTGTGGGTGAGTTATGTGACTACCAGAAGGCAAAAGTGTGATATGGAACTATAATGGGTTTTTTAGAAACAAGAGAGATGAACGGAGGTACTAAAATATCAACGAACCAGACCCTAGTTTTTTTTGCAACAAGTGATACCATGAAAGAAGAAGGAGTGGATTATGATGAAGTGTTTGCTCCTGTTGCCCCGAATTGCAGCAATAAGACTCTTTTTTGGCGATTTGCATCTTCAATGGGCTTCATGTCTAATCAGATGGATTCAAAGTGCATTCTTATATGGCAACATCACAGAAAGAAGTTATGTCAAACAGCCTCCAGGTTTTTAAGATCCTGCTCATCCAAACAAGCACAGAAGTGTCAAGGCACTTTAATGGCCTGCATCAAGCCCCCAGAGCAAGTATGAAAGACTTTCCACTTCTTTTAAGCATGGAGTAAAGGAGAGGGGCTATTGATAAAACTCTGTTATTTAAGAAGGATAGAGAATATCATGTTAACAGGTATATGTTGAGATATCATCTTTTGGATCTACCACGTCGTCTATGGTGACGGATTTTTGAAAGATCTATGCAAAAGGAATTCAAGATTAGTTCCATGGGTAACTCACATTTCTTTTTAGGCTTCAAGTCAACAAATCCAATGGTGGGTATTTTTTCTAAGTCAAGACAAATATGTGAAAGATATTCTCAACAAGTTTGACTTCAGAACCATTAAGCCAGCATCCACCCCCATTGAAGCTCATAAATCTCTAGGAAAAGATGTTGATGTACATCTTTATAAGTCTATGATTGGGTGTCTCATGTACTTAACTGCTCAAACAGACATAATGTTGCTGTTTTGTCGTGTGCAAGATTTTAAGTCACTCCAAAAGGTTTTCTTCGATTTTACATCGTCCACAAGTCTTTAGGTATCTCAAACATCAGCCTCATTTGGGTTTATGGTATCCTAAAGACTCTCCTTTTCATTTGGAAGCTTTTTCGGATAGTGACTATGCTGGGGACAATCATGATAGAAGATCAACTTCAGGAGGATGTCAGTATCTTGGAAGAAGACTAGTTTCTTGGCAATGCAAGAAACAAACAATTGTGGCTATATCTTCTACTGAGGCCGAATATGTTGCAGCTGCAAGTTGCTGTGCTCAAGTACTGTGGATGCAAAATCAACTACTTGATTATGGATTTAACTTCATGAACACTGAAATCCATATAGACAATGAGAGCACCATTTGCATTGTGAAGAATCCTGTTTTTCACTCGAAGACCAAGCATATCCAAATTCGACATCACTTCATTCGAGATTGTTATGAGCAAAGGCTCATTAATGTGGTCAAGGTTCATACTGATGACAATGTAGCAGATTTACTCACCAAAGGCTTTGACTTGGCAAGATTTAACTTTTTGGTGGTAACAATTGGGATGATGAACCCATAGCTATTGTTGAGGGGAGGATCACATATAAAGTACTGGTGATCAAGTAAAGTACTGTTTTTGGTTTAATTGCGGAATTTTTAAGCAGACATAAGATATATTGAGGGGAGGTATGAAAAGATTATCAGCATTTGATGATGAGAAGAGATAGGTTTGCAAATGAAGGGTTGTTCGTTGCACAGATTTTGAGTTGGACCCTTTTTGGTTGAAAGTTACTAGCAATCCAACTCAAAGATACAAGATTTGCCTTAGATAGTACTGCTTTAGACAACAAAAGTACTTCTAAAAAAACGTTCGGTGCAACGGTTCAAACGTACGTTTTTTTTGCCGCTAAAAACGTATCTCCAAAAAAGGTAAACTTCTTATTACCGTCGCAACCTATAAATTCCTCAACTGAATTGCATTTTTCTCTCACTTTACTTACTTTCATTCATCAATTTTTAATTTCCAACCTCCGACGCACATCCAATTCCTTTCAAATGGCAAACATTCGTACTTGTAACAAGCACAACATGATCGCGTGTGTGGAAAAGACGGCTCAGAATGCTGATTTTTATCAAATCATCGACTTTCTCACTGGCTGCTCCATTAAATACTCTTGTTTGGTTGATCCTGATCTAGTTGGATCCATGGCTTCAACAATTGTTGTGCTACCGCTACTCTCCAAGTGATCAATGAGTACCTCATATTCGCGCCAAAGTAGCTGGCAAGAAGATTTTGGTTTCTGAAGCAACCCATTCGAGCTGACCTACTCTTTGACGATGAAAATGGCGTTGATTGCTTTCCTAAGCAAGTGATTTGGGATACGCTCCGAGATATTGGCTACGAGGGTAACTTAGCCAAACCTCACCGTTCTCTAAACCTTATTTAGCCCACATTGGAAATACTTGATCCATGTATACTCACTGCCTAATCCTATAAGAGTACCTCACGGAGCAATTTGGTACCAACATCCGCCTCTAGCCCTAGTAGTCTAGCAACAAAGTCAGAGGTTTTAACTTTCTTTGTTGATACTGAATGGAATGCTAGGACAGATTTCAAATGGTACTACTACTACCTTTTTCTATGTATCCTCGGTTCGTTCAATTTTTTTGAACAAGCAGTTAGAGGGATTAACAGACCTCAAGATTTTATGGCCATCAGTTTCTCTTCTTCTAAAGTGTTTACATTCAATGAGGAAGCATAGCACTAAGTTCTCATGTCAGTTTACTGTTCTCTCCCCTTGATCCATCTATGATAGAATAAAGTCACAGCATTGCCGCAGAGGAAGAACAGAGTACTAGTCCTCATTCTAGGGCTGCAAGTTTAACGCAAGGATGCTCAAGGCAACTCCAACGCAAAAATGCTAGCTCACTATTCCTAAATCTCCCAATGATTTTACTCCCACAGATGCGTCTCAGACATCTGGAGGAGATGAGGGACTTTTAGATATCTATGCTTTGAACAGGGAAGTTAAGAGACTCAAGAGGCAAACCCTTTCTCAAGCTAAACTAATCATCAAGCTCAAAGCCAAGCTCAAGAAACTGTCCAAATTCGTAGCTCCAGTGGTCAAACATCATGCTCTTTGGGTAGAGAATCAAAACCTTAAGAAGCAAAAGAGACGAAGAAAGAGGAATAAGAAGAAAGTGTCTTCAGTCAAATTGGGGAGGAATACGGATGGGACTGAAATTTTGTCTGAAGAGCACAATGTTCAAGAAGAAGATACAACACATCATTTCTTTGATGATACTGCTGATCAAGATGCTGCTGTTACTCCTGATCTAGAAAGGAAAAGTGATGGAACTGAAGAAGTTAATATTGAGGAGAAAGAAGCTTCTAATGTAAAGAGTGGAGAAACAGAAGAATTGGATTTGGAGACAACTCAAAGTACTGCTAGACAGGGTACTATTACTCCAAGGACCCTCAACTTTGAAGATGAAGCAGTCCTTCAACCCACTTTCCGTCCAATTCCTAGTTATGGACAATCAGAAGAACAACATAATGCTGCTGAAGTCTTGTTGCTAATCTCTAGACCAAAGGTTAGAGCAATTCCTGGTCCCACACAAACTCAACCACAACAGCCAAATTCAAGGTACTGATCCCCTAAAGATAAAGGCAAAAGGGATACTGTTGAAAACCAAAAAAAGAATTGACTCTTCAAACAAATCAGAGCCCTTGGGAAACTAACAAATATTGAGGAGTTTGCTAGAAAAATTCAAGCTGAGTGGGATGCAGAAGAAGAAAGAAAGAGGTTTGACGAAAAAAATTGAAGAAAACAAAGCCAAAGACAACTTTGAGAAACCACTTCTCTTGGCTCAAGAAAGAAATCAAATGATGAGGTTTCCTAAACGGTCAAGGATACCAAAAATTTGCAAAAAACTTAAGTATCCATAGATAAGAATTATTATACAAAGTTCAAGCTCTATTTAAAGCACGTCCTTCAAAGACATTGTTCCAATGAATTCCAGAGAAAGAAAGGGAGATTTGAAGCAAGAGATTGCACAAGACTCTCAGGAAGAGGAAAGCCGACAATATGAAGAACTAGCCATCAAAGAAGCCTAATTTGAGATCAAAACGAAATGACTGAGCGTAGAAACTATACTTCGGGTTGTAGAATTTTGAAAAGAATGCACAAGATAAAGAGTCAATAGAAGGAAATCTCCCATGATTACAGAGCTCCAAGTCATTGATTCACCTGATGGAGAGTATCTCATTATTCACAGAGCAAATAATCACTTCAGGGCTTTTGATACTTTGTGGGAGATACTACATGTCTTAGATAGGCAGGATTTATATCACCTATATCGAGTTGTTGATGACTAGTATGAAGCACATTCCCTCCACTGGTTTAGTTTGATGCTTCTAGAGGTGATCTAAACATTATTGGGAGAACGGCTGAATCAATGATATGACTTCTGGAAGGATCAAGAAGAATGGGAAATCAGTAAGATAGGTTTCATGAATCTTTCAAGGAGTGTCATAAACAAGAGATAGAAAGATGGAACTAGATTCACATGCTAGCTGAAAGAAGATATCCTTTATCAAGAGAGTGATATAAAGGATGCTAGATCATGGCATTGGAAGTTGAAAGAAGAGACAGAACAACAGCCATCACTTTGATACATTCTGTTCATCTTGTGGACAAACTGAAGATGGTGACAATTTCTTTGAACACTGGTATATGTTTTATCGAAAATTTTTCTTTATGTATATAGTCTTACTTGAAAAAACAGACTTACTGTGAACAAAGCAGTAGCTTTGTTTAAAGTACTGCCAGTTGTTAAACAAACAGTACCTGATGAAGGTACTGCTTGTTTAAAAAGTTGTTTTTGAAATGTGGTGATGATTTGAGTGTGCAAAAAGATTTAAGGCACAAATATTTGAAAGTCAAACTGTTTTCAGGGATTGAGTGTTGGTTAACCACCACACAGCAAATGGTAATCAATTCACCATGTCTTACAAACATAAGAATTGACTAGTCCAAATCAAACAGTTTTGGTAAAGACTTCTCAAATCTGTTGATGGTTGACAATTTACCAAAAATTGTATGGTTATCAATAACACCAATGGAATACACTGAATTATTGGCTACTCCAAAGCAAACGGCTTTTTGGTAAAGAGAAGTCAAATCCGTTGATAGCTTTAATAGTTTGCTCAAAACTATATGGTCCTCAACTCACCAATGTTTTATTACTGAGAGTTGACTAGTCCTGAGCAAACGGCTACAGGTAAAGACTAATAAAATCCGTTTATGGTTGTAATGACTTAAACCAAATGTCCTATATACTCCAACACACTATGATTCATGTTCTGATGTTGAAGTGAATTTTCAGTTCATCATTATTATTACCTTTTCTGTTCTTTTTCTAGGTACCAAAGAACTGACTAGCCCAAGAGTGAATGGCTACTTGGTAAAGGCTCATCAAATCCATTCATGTTGCTGCGAAGACATGTTGCTGAGAAGAACAATCTGTTTGATACAAAGACAAAGATTTTTGAAGAGATGCTTTATTTCAAGATACTCAAACAGATTGTATACAAGATATTGCTCAAAGGATGAAGCTTTAAAAGATTGAAGGCAAGTACTGCTTAAACGACAAGACAGACTGATGCTTAACAAAGAAGACCAACTATCAAAAACTTTAAGTCAAGCAAGTAAATTCAAGTTAGGGGAGATTGATGGTAAAATACAAGTAAAAAGGTCAAAGTACTGCTATATGAAAGATCAAAGTACTGCTAAATAGAAAGTCAAAGTACTGCCAGTCAAAGATCGATAGATACTCTCTCTTTGCCTGGAATATAGGAACTATAAAGTTTAAACGGATTGTTTATAGCATTTATCTTGTAATCATAATTAGTGATAAGTATCTATTTAGTGTTTAATGAATATATCAAAGACTGTACATCTACTAAGGTTACCTTATGTTTTATAAAAGGAATCTCTAGGAAATATTAGACAGAGAACAACATAGAAAACACGAAGTTAAAATTGTTTGTATTGTAATTAGGGATCTGCAAGTTAGGCAATAAAAGATTCAAAAGGGTTGATAAAAGAAAATCGTTTTGAAAGAAACTATTGTGTGTTCTTCTTAATACACTTAAACTGCCAACTAATTCCGGCATAGTTTTGACAGTTATATCAGTGTTTTCATTAAGGAGATAAACATCCTCAAGCTCCATCTCAGCGGCACTATTCTTTTTCCCTCACATTTTACTCCTTTTATCCATCTCCTATGACTTCTACACTAACTAGTGGATAGTCCCTGGGTAGATCCCTCTGGTTCTGGCAGGATCATGGGAACGAGTACCTAACCTTAGCATCCTTATAACTTCGATAATAGTAAATACATGGTCAGTCTTTTGGTACAGTTCACCTTGCCATAATTCATTGTTTGAAAAACTCTACTCAGGTACTTATGATCATAACTATCAAAGTGTTTATCCCGATTGTTTTGCTTTTCAGAAAAAGCGCCCCCTCAACATGTGCATGCGGTAATTCAAAAACTGTTTAGCACATTTTGGGTGGCGTTGTTTTGTTTGCTTTCAGAAAAGCTCCCCCTCAACATTGCATCGTATTCGAAACTATTTACACATGATGGTGGAGTATAAACTTGAGTAATATGATCCCAATTATATATTTTAATCTACATTCGAAACTGTTAGCATATTTCCATGTTTGGTGAGGTATGCACTTAGTAATATGATTCACATTACATATTTTAATCACATTTTTCTCCCCCCCCCTTTTAAATCAAAAATTTTCAAATCATTTGACATTTTGGATATCAATGATTTAAATATGTTATAAACTTTCGGAGAAAAGTGGCCAATTATTCATAAAAATTTGCAGCAAGTCTTCATCATCATGAGTTGTAGGCATGGATGCTTGTTGAGAAAAGAAGGAACATATGATTTCATCTGAGTGAGAAGCATAGTTAGGAGCAGTGGGAACCTTGCTTGAGGCAGCTTGTGTATATCCTTTTGGGATATGTGCTGGTTCAGCAGTACTTTGTTTCAAAGTACTGCCCTTGACTTCTGTGGACAGGAAAGCAATGTTTTGAGAGTTTGAATTTGAGACACCTTTCAATTCATGCTCATACACCTTTAAGTTGTTGTAGAGATCATCAAAGTCTAACTCGTCTAATCCAGGTTGTCCCCGAATCATGGTAGCCACTACATGCCACACAGATGGAAGGCTTCTTAGAAACTTCAAGTTTGCATCTTCAATGGACACTGTAGCATCATGTAATTCAAGCATGCTAAGAATATGCTGAAACCTTTCGTATGCTGAATCTAGTTCTTCCCTAGATCCAATAGTGAATGTCTCAAATTGTTGTTTCAACAGATTCTTTTGTGCAACTTCTTTGATGCTTCTTACCTCCAAATCTTGCTTTTAATGGGCTTATACCATAGAGATCTTGCTCTCAGCATCATGAAAAACTGAGAAATGTCTATCAGGTATGGCAGAAATCATAAATAAAGGGCTTTCTCATTGTTTCTTCTTGCGTTTGCAGCAAGTGAAGTCTTTGGTGCAGACACTGAGGGAGATGCAGGATCAGTTGTCCCATAGTATGTGATCAGTGATAGCAATGTACTGTCGCATCTTCATGGACCATAGGTCATATTCACCTTTCTTGATTATAGGGATTCTAAGTGCAGTAACGGACGAGGTGGGAGGGATAGGTTCTGTTTCAGACATCTTTTATGAGTTTAGAAAGATTTCGATTGATTAAAAGTTCTTCTAGATCAGAGTCTCTTCACAAGCTCTGATACCACTTGTAGGATCGATATTCCTTAATGAAACACTGATATACTGTCAACTATGCGGAATCTAGTTGGCAGTACTTAAGAAGAACACACAATAGTTTCTCAAACGATTTCTTTTATAAACCTTTTGAATCTGCCTAAATTGCAGATCCCTAATACAATACTAATAATTCTTAACTCGTGTTTTTTTCTATATTATATTTCTTAATATCTTCCTAGAGATCCTTTTATAAACATAAGGATAACCTCTAGTAGATGTACAGTCCTTGTATATCATAAACACTAATTGATACTTATCACTAATAACTGTTACAAGATAAATGCTAAAACAACCGTTTAAACTTTATAGTTCCTATATCCACGGCAGTACTTCGATCTTTGACTGGCAGTACTTTGACTTTCTATTTAGCAGTACTTTGACCTTTTGACTTGTATTTCCACCAGTTTGGCTCTTCCCAAACAATCTTGAATTGCTCCAGACTGTAGCAAAGCACAGAAACCAGAGAATCTTAAGAACGAGGCGTTATGTAGGTGTTATGATCAGGAAGTGATATACCAGAGGGAAAAGTGGGAACCCCCGCTGACAAAACCATATGCTTAAACCAGATTGGTTGCCAGGTTATGGTGACTTGAGGACTGTGATCATGCACGAGTCCCACAAATCAAAATACTCCATCCATCCAGGTTCTGACAAGATGTACCAAGACATGAAAAAGCTATATGGTAGCCCAATATGAAGCCGAAGAACCTCGCACACTTATGTTAGCATATTTTGACGTGTAACTAAAGTCAAAGCTGACATCAAAGGCCATCGGGTTTGATAGTACAACCATAGATACCCCAATGGAAGTGGTTAAATATCACTATGATTTTTGTCACAAAGCTTCTAAGTCGTCGCAAGGATATGAACACAATTGTTGGCGAATGTTTGCCCGACCTTACTAAGCTGCAATCTCTACACCAATTGAGAGAGACTTATTCATGGAGAACTTGGATGAGAATGACCTGAAAGAGGAATGTCACGAGGCATGAACAACCTGTCTTAATCATTTGTGATCGTGTCCCTAAATGTTCACATCGACATTTCTAAAGATCCTTCAAGAAGCCTTGGGTACTAAACTTGGATATGATTACTACGTACCATCCACCAACCGACAGAACAAAGCGAGAGAATATCCAAACTCACGAGGATATTCTATCGTACTTGTGTATCCGACTTTGGAAATGGTTGGTTTAGACATTTGCCACTAGTTGAGTTTTTCGTACAACAACAGCTATCACGCTAGCAATCAAGGCTGCACCAATCGAGGCACTTTTAGGACAAAAGTGTCCGTATCACTCACTGTTTGATAAGCCGAGTCGGACAAGTTCAACTCACGTCCAAAATGGTCCAAGAGACAACTGAGAAGGTCATTCAGATCAAGCAGAGAAGCAAGCCCGTTCGTGATCGAGCAAAAGAGATATGCCGATTTGTAAGTGTAAGCCCAATGTAAGTTCAAGTTGGCGGATAGGGTTATGCTTAAGTTTCACCTTGAAAGGGTCATAACGTTTTAGGCAAAGCGGGGGATAGGTAACCCCTAGATATTTGAATCATTTGCAAGTGCTGGAAAAGGTTGGATCTGTTGCTTACAAGTTGAGCTTCCTCAAGAGTTGAGCAGAGTTCACAATACATTTCATGTATCCAACCTGAAGAAATGTTATTCTGACGAACCATTAGCTGCTTCAGTTGAAGGACTCCAGTGGGAGACAAGGCTCCATTTTGTGGAAGAACCCATGGAGATCATGGATCGAGAGGTCAAATGGTTGAAGCAAATCCGTATCCCAATTGTCAAGGTTCGATGAAACTCAAGGAGAGGTCCTGAGTTCACATGGGAACGTGAAGACCAATTTCCCAAAAAGGCATCCGCATCCTTTTTTCACTAAACCCGTACCTTTAATCAGTGTGCAGAATTAGCCTTGAGGACAAGGCTCTTCTAACGGGTGGAGACTGTAACATTTCATATTTTCAGGTCATTTACGACTTCATTTATTCCATTATTTATTTTAGGCTTTTGCGCGTTTACTTTTAATTATTATCGTATAGTTAAATCGCGTAAACTAAAAATCTTCATTCAACGTAAACGGACACCAAACAAATAAAAGTTTACGTCAAACAAGTATTATATAATTATTTAGAGTATAATTTATAACTTTTCATATTTTATTTTTATTGGTTACGTAAAATGTTTACGTTTCGCAATAAAATACATTTAGGTACACCCGGAAGCACCAATACCCATTTACACTCAAACAAATACCCACTTTATACCAATACATACAAATTTAAATCACTTCATGTCTAAGCACCCTATAGTCGATCCACTATGAATAAACATAAGACAGGTCAATACACAAGTACCACTATCCTAAACTCAACCTAGACAAAAGGACTCCACCATGGCACTACTTACTAGAAATTGTCTAATCCTTGTACCCTAAAACCCACCCCATTCGTCTCTTGATAGAAAGGATGAGAAACCCTTACGCTTTGTACTTAATACACTTCCAAAACCATGTGAGTTTGAGGTTTTTTTAAGCTTTACTACAGTTACTTTAAGGAAATTCCCAATGTTTATTAACCACCACCTCTCATTGCAAGAAAAGTTCACCAAAACTCTCCTTATATACAAGAAGCCACGGCTCAAAATCAAGAAACCTAAAGGTTTCTTAATAATTTCGTTTCTAAAGTACTCTAAAGGTATCCAAGCATAAAGGGTTCTTTCTACAGTATACTAAGGTGATTGGGGTTGATTGGAAAGCTGGGTTTGGTGATTAAGAAAGATTTGAAGCAGGAAAAGATATGAGGGTTTCATTAGGGTTTTAATCTGGGTATTACTCTATTGGGGTTCAAGCTTAATATAAAGCTTGTGTTCAACATCCTCTACACTTCCAATACGGAGGTCTGTTTAACGATTAACTTTCATAAATTCATATTTCTTACTTTTAAATGCTTGTTATATGATTAAACCCCACCTAAGGGTATTACAATGATGATTTATGAGAATATTACGAAGACATATAAATAGGTTGAATTTTATAAGTATACTATGAATAATACCTGAAATGGAAGTACACACTTAAATATAAGTAAACTAGTTGATTTATGAGTTAGTTTGTAAACTATTTTGTATTGAAAGTTAATTACAAGTTTATGTATAAAAATATCATGAGGACATGGATTTCAATTGGACAAGTGTTATGGACTTTTAGAGGACTTATTATATGTATGACATATGGTAGAAAACTTGGTGAAAGATTTGTGCAAGGCTCCTAATAAATGGAAGTATAAAACTTGTTTTACAAAACAAAAACACGTAAACTATTTCAATGCCTACTGTTGGAATTTCGTGTGTAACACAATATATTTTACATATATTAATTAGTACATATCACAAGATCGTAAGCAAAAAAAAAGAAAAATAAAAAAAAAAAAAAAAAAAAAAAAAATAATACACAAGAAAAACCAATCAATAACGAAGGGATATGAACATTTAAGTTACGAATAATAAATTGTATAAAAGTGTTTTTATAAAAGTTATTTTGTATAAATACTTACTGTTACAGATCTGAGATATTAAAATAAATATTTTATAATTATAGTGCTCTTCATAAGGAATCCAAGGATGTAAGAAACTCGAAAAACGGATTTAAAATGAAGGTGATACGTTATTTAACATATTCTCTCCATCCATCTCTCTCTCTAACTCTCACTAGTTTATATTGTGTGAAATATTGGGATCCTACAAATCATAAATTATAATAGTTGGAAACCCTTAATGGGCCAAATGTGAACTTTCGGGTTAGAATTAATGGGCCACAGGCCCAACAGACTCGAATAAGCTCATCCGAGCTTATTATTAAGCCAAACAGTTTATATAGCTTATGCAAAGCTAATGAAGGCTTTTTTCACTTCTTAAATCTTAATTGGACTTAAAATGCAACTTTTGCAAGTTAGGGGACTAAAAGTGTAAAAATAGAAACATAAGGGTATAAACTGGCAAATCTGTTTTTGTTTTTAAGGGACTGTTTTTGACATTCCAAAATTTAAGGGACTGTTTGGAACTCATAAAAACCTAAAATGTAATTTTTGTAAAATAGAGGGACTAAACGTAGCAACATGGAAACTTAGGGGTGTAAACGGTAAATATTCTGTTTTTAAGTATAGGGACTATTTTTGCCACTAATGAAAACCTAAGGGTATCTTATATAATTAAGTGATTTAAATGAACACTCATGGTATAGGACTAGTCGTGGTATAATACGGATACTTATATAACTAAAGTCACGCGAATAATAAATAGGTGTATTTATTATTAATACTTAAACACCGTGTATACTTAAAAGTATATAGTCGTACATCTTCCCAAGAGCAAACGAGGAAAACGAATACAATAAATGTGTACACCACCACACAAGTGATAACAGTATATATAAACTAGCAAATTATTGTAGTTTATACACGAAGTCGTTGGCCTAAACTTGTAGACTAAGACTGGCCGTATTTACTTAGGTATTTGACGGTGTGATTCATTTGCCATACTTGGGAATATTACCTTTCACAGAGGACTACTTACTAAGGTGAGTTCATAGCCCCATGTTTTACTATATCAATGATTTACAACTTTTGGGGTGAGAAACATGCATTGTTTTACAAATTGGACGCAAGTGTACATTTTATCATGATTACGTGTTTGCCTAAGTAGCGATAACCCACTGTGCCCATTATCATGAACTGTCAATTACTTTGTGTGAGCGCGAATGTTATAAATAGATCTATTTGGGATTGACATCCCCATCCGGGTGAGTAGCTCTTACTGGTGTCATGGAGTGAACCAACGGATGTATACCATGTCGGATTTGGGATGTTGCGGGTTAGAACATCATCAAGGGAAATGTTGGCAATTTATATTGCAATTCATACATGTCGAGCTTCAGTGTCATGAGCTTAGGGAAACGTAATTACACTTTGTGATGTTTGCATCTGTTGCATTATCATACACTTGGAAATCTTGCGGTCCTACATTATATTTACATAAACCTATGAATTCACCAACTTTATGTTGACGTTTTAAAGCATGTTTTCTCAGGTCAATGAGGCACGAGGTGCTAAGGATACATTGGGGATACTCTTTTGGGGAGTCATGCATAAAAGATTTGGAGTCATTACATCTTGGGATTTTTGTTATGATCTAAAATCTTTGTTATCAAATGTTGAACAATTTAAGCCGTTGCGCTTTGTATTAAACAATTTCAATAAATCCAATGTATCGTATTTTAAACGACTCTTTTAGAGGTCGTTCTCATATCTTGTGCTATTGATCTATGAAGTAACGCTCCCGGACTCATTATTCCGCTGCGACCCAATTTGGGGGTGTTACAGATTGGTATCTAGAGCCAAGGTTATAGAGAACCAGGTCAAATGTTTTTACTTGGACTATAACCGTTTTCAAACATTGCATCATACAAAGGGGTTTTCATGGGACATTCACTTATACATTACTTGTTGCATTAGTTGAGTATACTAGATGCTGCATGGTTCACATACGTGTTTATAATATATTAAGTATATTATTATGGGTCTTATATATGTACTAATGTAAACTCTGTTTGAGTGTTACAGATCCTGTCATGTCTTCTTCATCCACAGTCACCTACACATCTGTCTACACTGATTCCGAGCCAGGGAGAGTCTTCTGGGGAGCTGATGAGGAGCTGTCTAATAGAGGTTCTCCAGCTGGCTTAAATAAATTTAGTAATCTCATCAGCTACAAAAATAAATAATCTCAGTATGTAATGCATGTGTAGTTTTAGTTGAAGGGGAAAAATAGGAAAGTACAGTTAACTGAGTGAGGATATTAACTTCAACGGAGTTTCTTTATTTGAATGGATAAACTAGAAACTATAGTTATTAGAGTAAATGAAATGATTTTGACATGTTTACTTTGACCGTGTGACGAGGTAAAGCACGTCCTATATATTTTTAAGCTATTTTACATTTTAAAAAACCGCTCCTTTGGAAAGTGTAATATTATATTATCATATTTAAGAACCATTTTTTTAATTTGAATTTCATTAATATGTTGATGGAACAATTAATCTAATACTTTCCTAATGTTTAACTCAATTTAAATATTTAAAGTATTAAAATCCCTATCTCGAGAACTAGGTATCATTACTTAAGTTAAATCTTTAAAACTTTTAGTGTATGAAGTAGAAAATAAACTATTTAAATGAAATATTAAATAAATCATGCACGTAATAAATTACTACATTGTCTT
This sequence comes from Tanacetum coccineum, assembly GCA_026074375.1. Lineage (NCBI taxonomy): Eukaryota > Viridiplantae > Streptophyta > Magnoliopsida > Asterales > Asteraceae > Tanacetum > Tanacetum coccineum. The sequence continues at coordinate 27,709 of BQNB010008437.1, forward strand.
CTTCGTTGAAACACAAAACAAGAACGTAAGGTTTTTTTTTCACTTTTCGGAATTGTTTCGTAATGATTTGACAAAAATGAAACACGTCACGATGATCGTTGAAGGACCAACCACGATTCTAATGGTACAAAATTAAAAGAGCCGCGGAACAAGATTTTACGAAACTGCGAACCGAAAACCGAAACTGTTACTACTCGTCTTCTTTAACCTAAAGCCTAAATCCCTAACCAAAAATGGTATTTTTCGCCTGAGCTAAAAATTGTGTATATTCCTCCTAAACCGAAATGGTGTATATTCCGCCTAATCGAAAATGGTATATTCCGCGGTTTTTAAGAACTGTATATTCTGCAGTTTTGAGAAATATATATTTTGCTTCTTTTAAAAAGTGTATATTTCGCTTCTTTAACCTGTATATTCTGCCCTTTTAGGAAAGTGTATATTTCGCTTCTTTAACTTGTATATTCCGCCCTTTTAGGAAAGTGTATATTTCGCTTCTTTAACCTGTATATTCCGCCTCTTTTGGAAAGTGTATATTTCGCTTATTTAACATGTATATTCCGCCTCTTTTGGAAAGTGTATATTTCACTTCTTTTGTTTCTACCTGTTCCAGCCCACAAAAAATGCAACACCTTTGTCCTTACTTCGAACACAGATCCATGATAATAGGAGTCTTGTTCCCTTCTTGTTCTCAATAATTCAAACAAAAGTTTTATCCTTTTTCCTTTTTAGACCACGACACAGATAAGCTACTAAAAAAATTGACACAAATAACTAGAAAGTGATTAGAAAAAAAGTTTATAAGCTTATGAAAGATTAAGCAAAAAGCAAATAAAAGTGTGTCCTATACTAAATAAGCCTAAATAATCTGTTATAACAACATATAAGCCTCGAAAAAGAGTTATTAATATTCTACCATAGGATTTGAATAATAAAGTCCGAAGCTTTTGTGAACTGATAAGCTAATATCTATTTCAACTAGAAAATAAAGACGTGGACAAATAAGCTAAAAAAGGCTTTTGAAAAATATGTTACAACTCGTTTTAAGCCACAAGGCAAAGTGTTAATTAATCTTGTTATGTTTTCCAAAAGAGTTATAAACTTTATAGTAAAATAAGCAAATAAAAGAAATCAAAGCCAAATGTATAATGGGGCCAAAAAGGTGTCGTATAAGCTCAAATAACACCCAAAACTTAACCACCAAACCCACCCGTAAGGCGAGTGATACTGGTATGTGCTTAATTACACATACCTTTTACCTATTAAAACGAGCCTAAATACCAGAATTGGACCTAAAAGTGCCAAATATAATGTTTGTTTTAGCTTTGTATAACTGTAGGCAGGTAACGGATAATCTCAAAAGAAGGACAAAAAACGAAGCCAAAACCAACAAAACTGAGGCAACAAGGAATGGAAAGAGAGCGAAGAGTTAAAGTCAAAGTCAAAAGCAATAGCCAGGACAATAAGCATCATTGGATCGCACCGCACCCAAGTTAATGGCCGGGTCAGCCCATTAATCATCAATTATAAGCCTTAAGCTTTTAAGCCTTCATAAAAAGCCCAAATCCAAAACCATTATAACCGGCCCAATCCATAAGCCCAAAACACTTAACCATACCCCTTTTTACTGATTACATAGTTAGTTCCTAAGGACTAACATTGCTAGTCCTTAAGGACTAACAAAGTTAGTCCCTACATCCTATAAACCTTTGCACCCTTAGTCCTTTTTTCCTTAACCTCGTTAAAAATCAAACTAAGACTACCCCCAAATCCATTTCTTTGCAAAACCTCCTCACACTATTCATCTCCTTTGTCACCCCTTGTAACACCCCGCCAAGGCGGAAACACGAGGCGTAACATGAATGGATACCATCACAACACATGGTGTCTATATAGAGAATACTAAAATGAAAGACAAATAAGTAAAGTATAGACACAAAGTGTCATAACAATACCCATAACTAAACAAAACATAAAAGGCGTCTTTATTGATGAAAAAGAATTTCCCTCCCACTATAAAAAGAACATGAAACAATACTCCATACATTGCTAAACATAGCACATATAAACTTCAAGCTCCTACGGTCTCTTTTATCCACTTCGCCTAACCTCATGGTGCTCACCTGAAAATGATGCTAAAATACGTCAACACATGGTTGGTGAGAGTCATAGGTTTAGGACGGACAATATTAAACTTTAAAATAGAATTTCTGTGATTATCAAAAAAGTTCATTTGAAAACTATGAAACTAACATGAAACTTACGCTAGCATCAACTCAGATACCACCATACACAAAAAAAACCATACACATACTCGGGTAGCTGAAACGTTACCCCCGATCCACTAATAGTCATGGAAAGGATCGCAATACCCAATTCCAGGACTCTTGGTACCAGATAACACAATATTACAAGAGTTGATACAGCTCCAAGGATCATTTCCTACATAAGTAGACGATAAGCACCACATTAACCCACGGGAGATAAATCCAAGTGTCCCCCCCTTGCCTACATGAGTAGACAATAACACCAATACACATTCAAACATGGCCAACAATAATCATAATAACAGTACAAATTGTCCATACACCATTAACCACATAATACACAAGCATTCAAAACATCTTTAGATCACAAGCGTCATTTTCATTCCAAAATGTAAGACATAAAAAAAAATTGACTATGAAACCACCTGTATTGCTAGCTGTCAATCCACAAACACTTTACAAATCTCACGAACAATCTAAACAATATAAGCACAAAATAAGTTACCATCAAATAGGCATTCAACCCAAAATGATGTAACCTCAAATATGATGGATGCCTATGTGATCTATCATAGTCATATACTTGTTTTATAATCTTTATTAAATCTTAACATTTACTATTTAGCAACCTAAACGTTACACTTAACACTTTCTGTTTTTAACGCAAAATTTTACTCTCACTTGCGTGCCCTAACCGCACTATATAGCTACTTAAAACATATCCCATAAATTCAAACCAAAATCACACACATGCTACATATATCCTATGAACCTCTCATAAGCTCTCCCAAATCACTAACCCTTCATAAATATCCGAAAAATATTCATTAATCAAAGTGATTAAAATTCGTTCCAGAATCTGACCTTTAAAAGTATGGCATTTAATTACCAACGTTAAACACCCTCTCTCTGACCTAGCCAAAATTCCAAGGTCACACAAACCATAATATAAATAACTTTCCCCTGGCTTAGACATCTAAACATCAGTGTCCTAAGTATTTTTTAGAAAAATCAAGATCAAAACTGAAATTCGTCATGTTTTACCACACTATTTTGTATTGACCATTTGTCCCACTTCCCGACCATTAAAAACTATGAGGCTGGTTTTATAGAAAGTAGACTCTCTGAGGTTTATCTCCCATATTTTGAAATTATTTATTTTATCTTTATGACCGATTTTATGCTCGCTAACAAAACTGCCTAACTTTCGCTGCATGAATTACGCATCTATTCAAGCGATCTAAGCCCTAATCGCATGATCATATCGCTAATCTAATTAATCTAAAGATTAAGCTAACAATCATAATATCCATAAACTTTCCTGGAATTTAATTACCCTAATTTTATAAACCCTAATTTTTTAAACACTAAATCCATCACAATTAAGTTACTAGAAAAATTAGACAACGAGAATTAAAAAGTCGAATCGTACCTTAATGCGAACCCCAAAAAAATTTTGTCATCTCCTTTCTTCTTCTCTTATGGCCGGCCAAAATTATGATAGGGAGTGTTAGGGCTTTTAGAATTAGTATTTTATAGCATCTAGGAGAATTAAGAGTTTAAAGTCTAACAAGGTTTTAGAGTAGGATTAGGATTTCTCTTTTTTTTTTCTTTTATTCGTATTTCCGGCCGAATTATTAATATATTTTTTTTATTTTTTTTTATTTTTTTTATTTTATATTTACAATTAAAACCTTAAGTTTTTATAAAAACCTTAATTAATTCGACTAAACCTTTTTGCTTAAACGCAGTGTACTATCTTTCTAAAAATAATTATTCATTTCCAACCTAACTTTCTAAAAATAGAAATTTTACTTTTTCTTAATCCAACACTTAAATGCTAAACCTATTTTAAATAACTAAAAAAAATACATACACGTATAAATACTTACACATTTAAGACAAAACATTAAATTCACGATAATTATTTCCTTGTCACTTAAAAGTGAACGGAAGGAACTCACAATTTTTCACCATTATTCCAATCTTATTGAGATGATCACACTCATTAAATGGATTACCAACACCTCATAAACACATAATAGCACACATAACACATAAAATCACATAAACCGTACATTGCAACAGACATATAAGTCAACAACTAAAGGTTTGACTAACCTGCTCAAGTCACTGGTTTGTTACATTATCCCCACTTAGAAATCCGTCCCCGAAGATTTAACTACTCGAGGCAATAAAACTATCGACAAACACTGAGGACAACTTAGACCTCATTTAAATCCTTGTTTAACCCTAGTAAACCACAGGACCACGCTAACGAATCCAAACGCAATTATACCTAAACACTATCTTACTACGCTTTAAAACTCTTGACTCTCTCGGTGCCACAAACTCAACGGTTCCTTAACAAAACAAAAGTCTTGTCACCTTAATCTGACAAACTTCCACAAATCAAATCCAACTGCTAATGTGACTTTACCTAACCCTACAAGGGTGCACTAGTCCAACACAACAACTCCACATGAAACGAAACATCCGACTACCTGAACCTCGCCCGTCATCAAGGCAACTCGTTAAAAACCTTAGGTGTGTAACAACGTCATTTACAACCCGGTTTCGCAACTCATCAAACAAGAACTGTCTTGAAACCAAGTTATAAGTTGTTACAAAGCCCAACGTTTTTGAAGAATCGACTCGACTTCGAGTTTATTCATAAAATAACTTTAACCAGAATCACATAAACACATCTAAGGGCATACTAAGGTCTACAAGACCCTTACGTACCCGAATTCAATTAAAACTCTCAATGATTTCTTATTCATAAGATAAACTTCCACTGAATATCTCCACATCAACTTGCTTCAAGAACAAATGTAGACACCCAATTGACTTGAAATCCTAAGGACCTCACTTCGAGTCCAACCGAATCTTAACTCAGTGAACAATAATTGCTTCAAACGACACACGTAAACTGCATTCACCAAATTACGTCAAAATTTGACACACTGAACGTGTCATGCACACTCCTCAACTCCTTTGGTAATCTCCCCTAATAATCCTTTCAAAAGATTCACAAATGACCTACTTACCTTGTATCTTAGCAATAACATCCTAAGTATCCCATCCCACTTCTACTTCTACTTCGGAGTAACTTAGGTTGTAGCAACAATCCTGAAGACCCTTGATACTCAATTTCCACTCTCGAATATGCTAAATACTTACGAACCGCAGACAGCTTATCCTTCTTCATACTCAGCCATCGATTAGTTAACCTAAAGCCACACAACATCGTATCCGCTCCAGGATGGATAGAATACTTTGTCGTGTACGCCTCTTCAATAGGAAAGGTCCTTACATCTCTCCAAATAGAGATCCGAACCTTGTCTAACCAATATGAACAACTCTCCATATCTTTTCACACTCGTTGGTCCAAACCATACAACATCTTATGTTGACGCGTTCTTTGCTTTGGACATCTTATCCTATACCACCAACATCCTTTCTCGATCTTAGCTTGGATCGTCATACGTCAATCCAGAACTCATTCTTGGCTTCACTTTTTTTTCCTACTCCATGATTCAACAACTACATTTGCCTTTCCCAGATGGTACTTGACCTCGAAACCGCACTCACTAAATAACTTCATCCATCGACTCTGCCTCATGTTCAATCCTCCTGATTGAAAGTGCATTGGAAACATTCATGATCCGTATAGATTACTCTCCACGTCTTGTTACTTAAATGCCGATCTAGCAATTATAGGCAAAACCAACCACTTAGTCAAAATACAATCGCTATAAGAACCTGAGTTGTCGCGACGTACATGCAATCACCTTCTTTTTTTTCCAACATGCTTTGCTTCCAAGTCCTTGTTCGCGCGTCATAATTAACTACGAACTTCTTTGCTCCTTTCGGCAATGCCAAGATCGGCTCATTACCCACTTGATTCCTTCGACATCTAGATAGCTTCCTCTATGCTTCGCTTTCACGTTGTTGGAAAAATTCACGTACATCTTCTCGTCCTTTAGTGACTCCATGACCATCCTTACGTGCGACTCGTACTCCTCCTTAGACTTCGGGTCGTTTAAAATATCAACCGAATATAAACGTTTAACTACCTTGTCTATATACGGCCATGCACACCCGCTTATAACTCATAAGAAAACCGCTAGTGCATTTAGGTTAATCCCAAAAGGCATAGCCGTAACTTTTAAACGAGTTCATTACGCATTCAAAAAAACACTGTCTTAGCTACATCATCCTCGTGCACCCTCATATGGCGACATCACATACGAATTTTCTATCCACAACTCTACTCGAAATAATCTATGGCACATTTCAAACTACTCCACCTTTCTATCACTCAATCAGGGCCAAGCCAAATACAGACCTATCTCACAAAACAGAGTAACTAAATCAAACGTAAACACAAAACTCTCTCTCCAATTCCCACTTGGGATTTTGAAATAATTTCATCACATCGCTACCATCAATCGCACCACTCAGTCGGATATGACCAACCTCAACTCTAGAACCACGCCATGAAGAAACACCAAACTTCACATGCACCAATTGGTATGGACCCAAAAATCACACAATCCCAAAAGAAAAAAAATAATCAAATGTAAACATTGATATAACGAATGAACCTCAGATCTAACAAACGCATCAACGATGCTAGAAACGCCCAATGAATAATACCACGTACCATGACCCATTAATTAAAAGAGCTAAGAACCTTGTAACCAAAACCATTTTACCCAAGGAAACTTTCCCTCATAACTATATCCAATCATTTTAAAACAATAGAATTACCTTAGTTAAAAATGTCAATAATTTTAAGTGTAAAAATAAATTTAAATAAAATTTTCATAAACTTATTTTAATTATCATTTTATAAAAGGAATCAAAAGATGGTTAAAACAAATGTGTTGCATTTTATTTTTATTATTTATTTTCGAAAGAAGTTTTTAATACCTAAACGATATGATACGACAAAATTAATTTGAAAATGAATTATGACTCACAACAAAAGACATTTAAAGATAGCAAATTAGACAGTCCCAAAATACTTTATGGATTCCTATACTCCAAAAATATTAAATTTACTTGAAAACGATACACAAGAACTCACTGCAAACCAAACAACCATAAGACTCAATCCATACCAACGGTCTTAAACCAAACCAAAAAAGTACGTCACCTTTAGATAAAGGAAAACTATCAAAAACGCAAACGAGAAACATAGAACACCAGTTCTATGATGACAACTAGAAATACCAACACGAGCATTAGATATCTCAACGAACAACGAGCTAACGAACCAACTTAAGAATCGCGACGACAACACCAACAGGTATCCGATGTATCCGCAACTGATAGATGAAAAGGAAACCTCACCATCTACTTAACTCGATCCTTTATAATCGCTCAAAGGGTTAAGAGAATAATTCTCTAACCATACAACCATCCTCAACAGGATCTCACATCACATCTACACTACTATCCACATAGCTATCCAGACTTACATCCTTACATAATACATACAAGCAACAATGATCAATGCAATCAAAGTCACAAGTCCACGTGTGTGACACCTTTATAATTATGTTCGCGACCATAATTATAATTACACCTTTTGCACACGTGTACTTAACATCCAAAGCCACATATCTTCAATGATAACACACATCTACCACATAGCACTTAATAATAATCCAAATATAATTAAAACATGATAAACCATCTAACGAACCATAAAATCCAATCGATCCAATACGAAACATAGTCACATCGTGACCTAAAATATAAAAACACTCCTCGGTTATAGCAACGCATCGAGGTAGAAAATAAAATAAACTTATGTTGGGTCTCGCTTGGGTTTGACTTTTCTCTCCCAAAAGTCACCCGAATTCCGCGAGTCCAGTGAAATAAAATAATCTCCCTATAAGCCCTTAAGGATAGGCGGAAGGCACGATTTAAAACAATAACAAAGGGGAATATACTAATAGATCCCATAATGAAAAAAGATATATACTCAAATTATATAGTAGTAATTCAAAAATAGTAACGAATTTCAAAGCGTTTTTTAGGTAGCGGAACAAATGGTAATAATACGTACACAAACATCCCGCTACCTAAAAGCTTTGAAATTCTACTATTTTGAATTACTACTTTATAATATGATATATAGTTCTTTTTCATTAGGGGATCTAATAGTATATAACCCCTTTGTTTTGTTTTTAATCGTGCCTTCCCCAACCTTACGGGATAGCATTGGGAGAATATATACCTTCACTGGACTCGCGGAATTGGGTGACTTTTGAGAGAGAAAAGTCAAACCCAAGCGAGGCCCAACGTAAGTTTATTTTATTTTCTACCTCGATGCGTTGCTATAACCGAGGATTGTTTTTATATTTTAGGTCACGATGTGACTTATATTTCGTTTGGTCGATTGGGATTTTATGGTTTGTTAGATGGCTTATCATGTTTTAATTATATTTGGATTATTATTAAGTGCTATGTGGTAGATGTGTGTTATCATTGAGAAAAAGTGGTCTAGGAATGACTGACCATCGTGGATGCAAAATGTGAAATTATAAATTATGGACCGCGAACCTAATTATAAAGGTGTCATCACACGTGGACTAGTGACATTTGATAGCATATTATCATTGTTGCTATGTATGTATTATGAAAGAGATGTAAGTCTGGATAGCTATGTGGATAGTATGTAGAATGTAAGTCAGATCCAGTAGAGGATGGTCGTAGGTTTAAAGATTATTCACTTCAACCCTTTAAGCGATAAAAGGATCGGTTAAGTAGAATCGTGAGGTATTCTTTCATCTATCAGTTGCGGATACATCGATTACCTGTTGGTGTTGTCCGACGCGAATACTTAAGTTGGTTCGTTAGCTCGTTGTTCGTTGAGATATCTAATGCTCGTGTTGGTATTTCTAGTTGTCATCATAGAACCGGTGTTCTATGTTCTCCGTTTGGCGTTTTGATTGTTTTCCTTTGTCTAAAGGTGACGATACTTTTGGTTTGGTTCTAAGACCGTTGGTATGGATGAGTCCTTATGGTTTGTTTGGTTTGCAAGAGTTCTTGTCGTATTCGTTTTCAAGTAAATTAATATTTTAGTTAGGAATCCTTAAAGGTATTTTTGGGAGTCTATTTTTGCTATCTTAAATGTCTGTTTGATTGTGAGTCATAATTCATTTTCAAATTAATTAAAGTCGATATCATAATCGTTTAGGTATTATAACTTCTTTCGAAAAATCAATACAAAAAATAAATCAACACATTGTTTTAACCATCGTTGATCCTTTTATAATAATGATAATTAAAAATAAGTTTATGAAAAATTTTATTTAAATTATTTTTACACTTAAAATTATTGACATTTTCAACTAAGGAATTCTATGTTTAAAATGAATGGTATAAATGTTATGAGGAAAGTTTCCTTGGGTAAAAACGGTTTTGGTACAAAGGTTTCTTAATTCTTTTAATTAATGGGTCAGGTACGTGGTTAATTATTCATAGGGCGTTCCTAGCATCGTTGATGCTTATGTAGAACTGAGTTTCATTCGTTTATCAACGTTTACATTTGATTACTTTTTTTTCTTTTGGGATTGTGGTGATTTTTAGGTCCATACCAATTGGTGCATGTGAAGTTTGGTGTTTCTTCATGGCGTGGTTCTAGAGTTGATGGTAGGTCATATCTTCTGAGTGGTGCGATTGATGGTAGCGAAGTGAATGAAATTATTCAAAATCCCAAGTGGGAATTGGAGAGTTCTTGTTTTACTTTTGATTTAGTACCTCTTGTTGTGAGAAGCGTCTGTATTGCTTGGTAGGAAGAAAGGTGAGTAGTTTTGAAATGTGCATAGATTATTTTCGAGTAGAGTGTGATAGAAAAATCGTATGTGATGTCGCCAATGAGGTGCACCAGAGGAGATGTAGCTAAGACATTTTTTTTTTGAATGCGAAATGAACACGTTAAAAGTTCCGGCTATGCCTTTATGGGTTAACCATGCCTAGTGGTTAATAAAGAGCTAATAAGCGGGTGTGCATGGCCGTATATAGACAAGCTAGTTACCGTATATATTCGATGAATTTTAAACCGACCCGAAAGTCTACGGATAGTACAGTCGCACGTGAGGATGGTCATGGAGTCACTAAAGGACGAGAAGATTACTTGCATTTTCCAACACGTGAAAGCGAAGCATAGAGGAAGGCTATCAAGATGTTCGAAGGAATCAAGTGGGTTAATGACCGATCTTGGCATTGCCGAAAGAGCAGAAGAGTCCATAGTATATTATGAGCGCAAACAGGACTTGGAAGCATGCTTGGAAAAAAGAAAAAAAAAGAAGGTGATTGCATGTACGTCGCGACAACTCAAGGTTCCTTATAAGGATTGTAAGACTAACGTGGGTAAGGTTTATGCCCAATACTGCTAGAGGCATTAAGTGAACAAGACGTGGAGAGTAATCTATACGGATCATGAATGTTTCCAATGCACATCAATCAGGAGGATTGAACATGAGGCAGAGTCGATGGATGAAGTTATTTAGTGAGTGCGGTTTCGAGGTCAAGTACCAACTGGAAAGCAATGAAGTGTTAATCATGAGGATAGGAAAAAAAAGTGAAGCAAGACTAGTTCTGGATTGACGTATGACGATCCAAGCTAAGATCGAGAAAGGATGTTGGTGATATAGGATAAGATGTCCAAAGCAAAGAACGCGTCAACATAAGATGTTGTATGGTTTGGACCAACGAGTGTGAAAAGATATGGAGAGTTGTTCATTATTGGTTAGACCAGGGTCGATCTCTATTTGGAGAGATGGTAAGGACTTTCCTAATTGAAGAGGCGTACACGACAAAAGTATTCTATCCATCAATTTTTTTGCTGTAGCGGAAATCCGATGTTGTGTGGCTTAGTTAACTAATCGATTGCTTGAGTATGAAGAAGAATATAGCAGTTTGCGGTAGTAAGTACTTAGCATATTCAGGAGAGTGGAAGTTGAGTTATCCAGGGTCTTCAGGATTGTTTGGCTACAAACCTAAGTTACCCGAGGTAGAATGGAAAGGATAACTAAGGATGTTATTTGACACTAAGATACCAAGGTAAGTAGGTCCATTGAAGATCATTGAAAGGATTATAAGGTGAGATTACCTAAAGAGTTGAGGAGTGACATGACACGTTTCGTGTGTCCAAATTGAAGTATTTGTGATGCAGTTATACGTGTGTCGTTTGAAACAATTATTGTTCACTGAGTTAAGAGTTGGTGGATCTCGAAGTGAGGTCCTTAGGATATCAAGTCAATTGGGTGTCTACATTTGTTCTGAAGCAAGTTGATTGTGGAGATATTCAGTGGACGTTTATCTTAAGAATAAGAATCATTGAGAGTTTATAATTAATATCGGTACGTACGGGTCTTGTAACTCTTAGTATGCCCATTAGATGTGTTTATGATTCTGGTTAAACTTATTATTATGAATAAACTCGAAGTCGAGTCGATTCTTTAAAAACGTGGGCTTTGTAACAACTTATAACTTGGTTTCAAGACAGTTCTTGTTTGATGAGTTGGGAGACCGGGTTGTAAATGACGTTGTTACACAACCTAAGGTTTTTAACGAGTTGCCTTGATGACGGGCGAGGTTCAGGTAGTCGGATGTTTCGTTTCGTGTGGAGTTGTTGTGTTGCTAATTGCACCCTTGTAAGGGTAAGTAAAGTCATTAGCAGTTGGATTTGATTTGTGGAAGTTTGTCAAGATTAAGGTTGACAAGACTTTTGTTTTGTCAAGGAACCGTTGAGTTTGTGGACCGAGAGGTCAAGAGTTTAAAGCGTAGTAAGATAGTGTTAGTATAATTTCGTTTGGATTCGAAGCGTGGTCCTGAGTTTTAACTAGGAACACAAGATTAAATGAGGTCTAATGTCCCCTCAGTGTTTGTCGATAAGATATAATTGCCTCATATAGTTAAATCTCGACGAGATTTTCTCAAGGTGGGATAATGTAACAACCGTGACTTGAGCAGATTAGTCAAACCTTTAGTGTTGACTTATATGTCTGTTGCAATGTACGGTTTATGAATTTTAGGTGTTATGTGTGCTATTATGTGTTTTATAGATGTTGGTAATCCATTTAATGAAGTGTGATCATCTCAATAAGATTAGGAATAATGGTGAAAAATGTGAGTTCCTCTGTTCACATTTTAAGTAACAGGGAAATAATTACGTGAATTTAATGTTATTGTCCTTAAATGTGTAAGTATTATACGTATATGTATTTTTTTTAGTTATTTAAAATAGGTTTAAAGCGTTAGTGTTAGATTAAGAAAAATAAAATTTTCTATTTTTAGAAAGTAGGATGAGAAATGAAAAGTTATTTTTAGAAGATTAGTAACACTGCGTTTAAGCAAAAAGGTAGTCGAATTAATTAAGGTTTATAAAAACTAAGGTTTAATTGTAAATATAAAATAAAATAAAAATAAAAAATAAAAAAATATATTAATATTCGGCCGGAAATTTGAATAAAAGAAAAGAAAAGAAAAAAAAGAGAAATCCTAATCCTACTCTAAAACCTTGTTAGACTTAAACTCTAATTCTACCTAAGTGCCTATAAATACTAAACCTAAAATCCCTAATCCCCCCTATTCATAATTTTGGCCGGCCATAAGGAGAGAAGAAAGGAGAAGACGAAATTTTTTAGGGTTTCGCATTAAGGTACGATTCGACTTTTAATTCTCGTTCGTCTAATTTTTTCTATTTTTATTTTTGTAACTTAAATTGTGATGGATTTAGGTTTAAAAATAGGGTTATAAATTAGGGTAATTAAAATTCCAAGAAAGTTATGATAATATGATGATAGCTAATCATTAGATTAATTAGATAGCGATATGATCATGCGTAGGCATAGATCGCTTGAATTAGATGCGTAATTCACTGCAGAAAGTTAGGCAGTTTTGTAACGAGCATAACTCGGTCATAAAAGATCAAACAAATAATTTACAACATACTGGAGATAACCTCAGAGAGTCTACTTTCTAGAAAATCCGGCCTCATAAGTTTTTATGGTGGGGAAGTGGGTCAAATGGTCAATACAAAATCAGTGTGTAAAACAGTGGACGAATTTCAGTTTTGATTTTGATTTTTCTAAAAAATACTTAGACACTGAGTTAAGGCCTAAGCCCACGTGAAGTATTTCATATAAGTTGTGACCCTCTGAATTTTTGGCTAAGGCAGAGAGGGGTTTAAGTTGGGTAATTAATCCATACTATTTTAAGGTCAATCTGGACGAATTTTAAAACACTTTTGATAATGAATATTTTTAGGATATATATAGAAGGGTAGTGACTTTGGAGAGCTCATGAGAGTTCATAGGACATATATGTACATGGTGAATTTTGTTTGAAATTATGGAATGTTTAAGTAGTGCGTTTAGGGCACGCAAGTGAGAGTAAAATTTTGCGTAAAACCAGAAAGTGTTAAGTGTAACGTTTAGGTGCAAATAGTAAATGTAAGATTTAATAAGATTATAAAACAAGTATATGACTATGATAGATCACATAGGCATCCATCATATTTGAGGTTACCTCATTTTGGTTTAATGCCTATTTGATGGTAAACTTATTTTTGTGCTTATATAGTTTAGATTGTTCGTGAGATTTGTAAAGTGTTTGTGGATTTGAAGCTACATCAGGTGAGTTTTCATAGTCCCATTTTTTTAATGTCTTTACAATTTAGGGATGAAAAGATGACGCTTGTGATCTAAAGATGTTTTTGAATGCTGTGATTATGTGGTTAATGTGTATGGGACAATATTTTACTGTTATATGGACTTATTGATCTTGTTGAATGTGATATTGGGGTTATCGTAAACTCATGTAGGCAAGCTTGGGGATTTATCCCGATGGAATGTGGTGGTTATCGTCTACTATGTAGGAAAGAACATTGGAGCTGACAACACCTGTAATATGTGTATCGGGTAACCAAGAGTCTGGAATGGGGTATATGGATCCTTTCCATACTATTAGTGGATCGGGGGTAACGTTCCTACCCAGATATGTTAATGGTTTTCTTTGTGATATGGTGAATTTCTGATTGCATGCTAGCGTAAGTTCACGTTAGTTTCATAGTTTTCCAAATGACTTTTTGATAATCACAGAAATTCTGTTTTAAAGTTTAATATTGTCCGTCCTAAACCTATGACTCTCACCAACCATGTGTTGACGTATTTTAGCATCATTTTCAGGTGAGCACCATGAGGTTAGGCGAAGTGGATAAAAGAGACCGTATGAGCTTGAAGTTTATATGTGCATGTTTAGCAATGTATGAGTATTGTTGCATGTCTTTTATTAGTGGGAAATTCTTTTTCATCAATAAAGACGCCTTTTATGTTTTGTTTAGTTATGGGTATTGTTATGACACTTTGTGTCTATACTTTACTTATTTGTCTTTCATTTTAGTATTCTCTATATAGACACCATGTGTTGTGATGGTATCCATTCATGTTACGCCTCGTGTTTCCGCCTTGGCGGGGTGTACAAGGGGTGACAAAGGAGATGAATAGTGTGCGAGGTTTTTTGCAAGAAATGATTTGGGGGTAGTCTTAGGTTTTGATTTTAACGAGGTTATGAAAAGGACTAAGGTTGCAAAGGTTTTATAGGATTGTAGGGACTAACTGAGTTAGCCTTAAGGACACAATTTAGTCCTGATTTACATAACTATGTAATCAGTAAAAAGGGGTATGGTTAAATGTTTTGGCTTATGGATTGGGCCGTTATAATGGTTTTGGATTGACTTTTTATAAGCTTTAAAAGCTTAAGGGGCTTATAATGAGAATTATGGCCCTTACCTGGCCATTAACTTGGGTGCGGTTTGGTCCAATAGCTGCTTATTCCTCGGCTTGACTTGACTGACTTTAACTTTCACGCTCTTTCCATTCCGAGCTCATTTTGTTGGTTTTGGCTTCGTTTTGCCCTTTAGAGATTATCCGTTACCTGCACAGTATACAAAGCAAAACAAACATATATTTGGCATTTTATGTCCATTTTTGGTCATTTAGGCTCGTTTTAATAGGTAAAAGGTATGTGTAATTAAGCACATACCAGTATCACTCGCCACGGGTGGGTTTGGTGATAAGTTTTGGTGTTATTTGAGCTTATACGACACCTTTTTTTGGCCCATTATACATTTGGGCTTTGATTTCTTTTATTCGCTTATTTTTACTATAAAAGTTTATAACTCTTTTGGAAAACATAACAAGAATAATTAACACTTTGCTTTTGTGGGCCATAAAAACGAGTTGTAACCATATTTTTTCAAAAGCCTTTTTTAGCTTATTTGTCCACGTCTTTATTTCTAGTGAATAGATATTAGCTTATCAGTTTCACAAAAGCTTCGACTTTATTATTCAATCCTATGGTAGAATATTAATAACTCTTTTTTCGAGGCTTATATTGTTGTATAACAGATTATTTAGGCTTATTTAGTAGGACACAACTTATTTGCTTTTTTCTTAATCTTTCATAAAGCTATAAACTTTCTTTTCTCAATCACTTCTAGCTTATTGTGTCAATTTTTTTAGTAGCTTATCTGTGTCGTGGTCTAAAAAGGAAAAAGGATAAAACTTTTGTTTGAATTATTGAGAACAAGAAGGGAACAAGACTCCTATATCAGACTGGTGTCGAAGTAAGGACAAAGGTGGTTTGCATATTTTGTGGGCTGGAACAGGTAGAAACAAAAGAAAGTGAAATATACATTTCCAAAGAGGCGGAAATACATTAAATAAGCGAAATAACACATTCCAAAAGAAGGCGAATATACAGTTAAAGAAGCGAAAATATACACTTTCCTAAAAGGGCGGAATATACAGGTTAAAGAAGCGAAATATACACTTTCCTAAAAGGGCAGAATATACAGGTTAAAGAAGCGAAATATACACTTTTTAAAAGAAGCAAAATATATATTTCTCAAAACCGCAGAATATACAGTTCTTAAAAACCGCAGAATATACCATTTTCGATTAGGCGGAATATACACCATTTCGGTTTAGGCGGAATATACACAATTTTTAGCTCAGGCGGAAAATACCATTTTTGGTTAGGGATTTAGCTTAAGGTTAAAGAAGACGAGTAACAGTTTCGGTTTTCGGTTTCGAGTTTCGGTTGTTCGCGGCTCTTTTAACTAGTACCATTAGAATCGTGGTCCTTCAACGATCATCGTGACGTGTTTCATTTTTGTCAAATCATTACGAAACAATTCCGAAAAGTGAAAAAAAAACCTTACGTTCTTGTTTTGTGTTTCAACGAAGAAGACAATGTAGTAATTTATTATGTGCATGATTTATTTAATATTCTTTAAATAGTTAATTTTCTACTTCATACCTACAAGTTTTAAAGATTTCACTTTAATTAATGATACCTAGTTCTAGAGATAGGGATTTAATACTTTAATCATTTAATTGAGTTAAACATTAGGAAAGTTAAGGATTAAATTGTTCCATCAACATATTAAATTGAAATTCAAATTAAAAAAATGTCTTACATATATAATATATATTACACTTTCCAAAGAGGGTTTTTAAAATGTAAAATAGCTTAAAATATATAGGAGTGCTATTACCTCGTCAACACAGAGTCAAAGTAAACATGTCAAAATCATTTCATTTACTCTATTAACTATAGTTTCTAGTTTATCCATTCAAATAAAGAAACTCTGTTGAAGTTAATATCCTCACTCAATTAACTGTACTTTCCTATTTTTCCCCTTCAACTAAAACTACACATGCATCACATACTGAGATTGTTTATTTTTGTAGCTGATGAGATTACTAAATTTATTTAAGCTAGCTAAGTCGTCGATGTTTGGATTAACAAAGAAAAGTTACTATAGTATCCAAATGTGAACTTTAGTTTGGACGACCTAGTTGATTGTCCTACATATTTTTTTAAAAAATGTAAATACCAAGTGTATACAACATCCCAAAAATGAAATAAAACCTTCATGTTTGTAAACCAAAAGCATGTCATTCAATCTAATGGCTCCTTATGGCTTGAAATAAACAAGACCACTATAAGCAGAAGAATCAACAGATTACCTTAAATGTGACAAAGAGGTAGGTCGATTCAGACGCAGTCGATGAAGCCATAGATCCTTCTTTTTGAAGATAATGCTTGATAAAGTTAATCTAGTACGCTGTCTCATCCAGTCCTGGACTGTAACACCCTCAAATAGGGTCGCAGCGGAATAATGAATCCGGGAGCGTTACATCATAGATCAATAGCACAAGATATGAGAACGACCTCTAAAAGAGTCGTTTAAAATACGATACATTGGATTTATTGAAATTGTAATAAAAAGCACAACGGCTTAAATTGTTAAACATTTGATAACAAATATTTTAGATCATAAAAAAAATACCAAGATGTAATACTCAAAATCTTTTATGCATGACTCCTCAAAAGAGTATCCCCAATGTATCCTTAGCACCTCGTGCCTCATTGACTTAAGAAAACACTCTTTAAAACGTCAACATAAAGTTGGTGAATTCATAGGTTTATGTAAAATATGATGTAGACCGCAAGATTTCAAGTGTATGATAATGCACCAGAGCAATATATCACAAAAATGTAATTACGTTTCCCTAAGTTCATGACACTGAAGCTCGACATGTCTGAATTGAAATATAAATTGACAACATTGCTCGTGATGATGTTCTAACCTGCAACATCCCAATACGTCCGTTGTCCCGCAAACCGGCACAGTGAGCGCTACTCACCCGAACGGGGATGTCAATCCCAAATAGATCTATTTATAACATTCGCGCTCCCAAAGTAATTGACAATTCTTGTTAATGGCACAGTGGGTTTTTATCGCTACTTAGCAAACACGTAATCATGATAAAATTTATTACTTGCGTCCAATTTGGTAAAACAATGCATGTTTCTCACCCTAAAAGTTGAAATCATTGAGATATTAAAACATGGGGCTAAGAACTCACCTCAGTGAATAAACCAGGAGTAATATGAATCAAGCAAATGAAAACGTCACGGATAAGACCGAATGCAACCTAATTAAATATAGGTCATATGAGTATAATGTACTTTGAATATCTAATGTCACATATAATTCTATATAGTTACATCACCACCTAAAGTGTTTGTTTAATTTATAAAAAAAACAATTAAATTTGTACTTGCAAACTAAGTGTCCATTTAATTGTAGTTGTAAGGATGATATACTTGTCCAACAAATTGTTATTTGACAAAAAGATATTTGATGTATTATTTATATAATTTTATTATATAAATGATTTAATCGTTTTAGAAAATAATGTTTAAAAACGTTTATAAATATGACTTTTAGTAAAAATGCCATATCTTTCTTGTTTTAATCCCGTTTTTAACGTTCTTTATATGTTTGGATCTATATTTGAAAAATCTAATCAAATTTTATATTTATTATATGATTAGGTACTGTTATGAACAGTAACCATAAGTTAAAGTTTATAAAAATACTTTTTATAACTTTAATTATTGAAATCATATTTTAATTGTATCTCATTCGTTTTTACTCGGTTTTTAGTGATTCTTTCGCCCACGTCTTTGTAATTAAAATTTTTATCATCTAACATGGTCCATGTTCACTGTATGTTTCTGTAAAAAAATATTTTTTATAAAATTACTTTTATAAAGTTACTTTTGCTTATTTTATTACATAAACATGAAAAATCCATAACTAATTCATTATCCATTGTTTCTTCAAGTTTCTTTATTTTTGTGAATCACAAAATAGAACGTTTTTAGGAAAAATATAAAGTATTATGCTCAGGTTCG
Source organism: Tanacetum coccineum (assembly GCA_026074375.1). Lineage (NCBI taxonomy): Eukaryota > Viridiplantae > Streptophyta > Magnoliopsida > Asterales > Asteraceae > Tanacetum > Tanacetum coccineum. Next base: position 46,770 of record BQNB010008437.1, read on the forward strand.
AATTTTCATAGTTTATATAAAAGCACTTTTTACTCAGAATCTTGTAAATATCATATCTCATTCGTTATAATTCGGATTTTCAAGTTCTCTATATGCTTAGAATCATGATGAGACGTACTATTTACTAAAAACATAAAACCTTACTATTGGAATTCGATTTCAAACAGTAGGTTTTGATCTTTGTGGTAAACCTTTTATAAAATTAGTTTTTCACACTTTTTTAAATACACTATCTTATTTACAAGTCCCTCTAATATGTGTAATATGCCATCTTGTATATATTTATAGTCCTCTAACACATGAGTTCAATAAGTTGCCCAAGAATCACAAGTCTTCTCATTTATAATCTAAATAAATAAACCTTTCATAATTAATTTATATACACCTTTACCAATAATCTAATACTTGTTTAATGATGTTTCTTCATTGAAAACAAGGTTTTTAACCTCATGGCACCATATGTACATATATAGTTCAAACCTTGTTAAGCCATAAAAATACATTTTATAAACTTGTAAAGCTTTCTAGGTGATGATTTAACTACACATAATTATATAATACATGAAATGAAGGTATTGAAAAGATTAGGGTTTAGATAAAACCTTATATATAAGATGAAGAGTGAAGAAATAAGGGATCAGACCCCTACCAACAAACCCTAATTCAAATTTTGTAACTAGAAAACCCTAATTTAATGAAAACCCTAATTTGATCTTCTTTATTGCTTAACCCTTTTAATTACCAAACCAAGCTTCCAATACACCTTGTATATGATTAACAACAACCCTTGAATACTTGTAATACTTGTAGAATAAAATTTATATGGGAACCCTAGTCACAAATATTGAGCCGTAGGTTTTGCTTGTTTTAGGGAGAGAGTTTTGTGAGTTTTCTTATGAATTATGAGAGTGTGTATGACAAATGAACATGGGACTTGCCTTTTATGGACTAGTGGTAATGTGAATCTACCTTAAACATAAACCATGGGGTGTAGTGGTTTGAAGTACAAGAGCAAAGAGCTCTCCTCCTCCCTAGGAGGAGGCCATGGCTCACAATAGAGGGTGGGTACAAAGATGGGACAATTTCTAGTAATATGGTCTAAAGTACATCTTATGTAAGGCTTTATCAATATGAATATATTACTAGTGGGGTTTTATTCAATTTACCATGTGCATATAAGCACACATCCGGCCATATGACTTATTTAGTGAGAAAATAAGTTAGTTTTTTAGGTATTGGTACAAATAAATAATACTAAGGGTATTATGTTTGGGTATAGATGGGTATTGGCTGCCGGTATGCCTAAATGTATTTTAATTGCGAAACGTAAACGTTTACACGTAACCAATAAAAAATAAATGGGAAAAGTTTAAATAATTATATAACACTTGTTTGACGTAAACTTTTATTTGTTTGGTCTCCATTTACATAGGAATGATGGTTTTAGCTTCGCGATTTAACATACGATAATAATTAAAAGAAAACGTTCAAAAGCCTAAAATAAATAGTGAATAATGAAGACGTAAATGACCTAAAATTGCGATATTTTTACAGTCTCCACCCGTTAGAAGAGCCTTGTCCTCAAGGCTCTAGTTGCAACACTTGATGAAGGTACGAGTTTAGTAAAGAGATGTGGATACTTCTTTTAAAATTGGTCTTCATGTTCCCATGTAAACTTAGGACCATTCCTTGAGTTCCATCGAACCTTGACAATTGGGATACGGCTTTGCTTCAACCGTTTGACTTCTCGATCCTTGATCTTAATAGGTTCTTCCACAAAACGGAGCTTGTCATCCACATGGAGTCCTTCCATGGAATGGCAATGGTCGCGAATAGATTTCTTCAGGTTGGATACATGAAATGTATTGTGAACTCTGCTCAACTCTTGAGGAAGCTCAAGCTTGTAAGCAACGGATCTAACCTTTTCTAGTACCTTAAAAGGTCCAACATATCTAGGGTTTAACTTCCCCCATTTGCCAAAACGTACGACCCCTTTCCAAGGTGAAACTTTGAGCATAACCCTATCCTCAACTTGAAACTTCATAGGCTTACGCTTTAAATCGGAGTAACTCTTTTGTCGGTCAGGAGCGGCTTGCATTCTCTGCTTGATCTGAATGACCTTCTTAGTTGTCTCTTAGACCATTTCTGGACGGGTGAGTTGAACTTGGTCTACCTCGCTTTGTTTTTAAAAAACGCAAAAAACAAACAGGTAACGACACTTCATCGTACAGTACCTCGAAAGGTGCAGACTTGATGCTAGCATGATAAGTGTTGTTGTAACAAAACTCAACTAGTGGCAAGTGTTTAACCCAACCATTTCTAAAGTCGATCACACAAGCACGTAGCATATCCTCGAGAGTTTGGATAGTTCTCTCGCTTTCTCCATCAGTTTGTGGATGGTACGTAGTACCTCCATATCCAAGGTTAGTACCCAAGGCCTTTCTGAAGTGATCTCTAAAAATATGATGTGAACCAGGGTCACATCACAATTGAATTGAGACAGGTATTCCATGGTCTACTCGGAGTACCTCTTTCAGGTACATTCTTGCCAATTTCTCCATGTAATCAGTTTCTCTCATTGTATAAAGATTGCAGACTTAGTAAGTCGGTCAACAATCACCCAAATGGTGTCATATCCTTGCGACGACTTAGGAAGCTTTGTGACAAAATCCATAGTGATATTATCCCACTTCCATTGGGGTATCTCGGGTTGTACTAACAAACCTGATGGCCTTTGGTGTTCAGCTTTGACTCTAGCACACGTCAAACATTCTCTAACATAGGTGGTGATGTCGGCCTTCATATTGGGCCACCAATATTTTTTTTCTTTTTTTTTTTTCTTTTATTTTAATTTTAATAGCTTTTTCATGTCCTGGTACATCTTGTCAGAACCCGGATGGATAGAGTATTTTGATTTGTGGGACTCGTGCATGATCACAGTCCTCAAGTCACCATAACATGGCAACACAATCATTCCGTTTAAGCATAAGGTTCCGTCAGCGCGGGGTTCCAACTTTTCCTTAGGTATATCCTTCTTGATCATACCACATACATCTTCGTTCTTGAGATTCTCTGGTTTTTGTGCTTCGGTCCTGAGCCTTCAAGATTTGTTTAGGAAGATTCCAAACCAAATAGTCATCACTAAAGCTTAGAATCTTAATGGTCTTAATTCGCACTTTCCTGCTCAAAAGCATTCAGCAACACATTTTGCTTTCTAAGGTGATAACGAATCTCACAATCGTAATCACTGAGCAGTTCTAACCAACGACGTTGCCTCATATTCAACTCCTTTTGGTCAAGTATGTGTTGTAAACTCTTATGATCTGTAAACACCATACACTTGGTTCCATACAAGTAATGCCTCCAAATCTTTAGAGCAAACACCACTGTACCAAGTTCCAAATCATGACTAGTATAATTTTTCTCATGAATCTTCAACTGTCATGATGCGTAAGCAATCACCTTCTCGTTTTGCATCAATACCGCACCCAATCCTTTATGTGACGCATCGCAATAAATAATAAAGTTCTCAGCTCCTTGAGGGAGGGCTAAGATAGGTGTGCTACACAACTTATTCTTCAATGTCTGAAAATCTGCTTCTTGCTTGTCACCCCCATTCAAAGGTGACTTTCTTCTGAGTGAGTTTGGTCATTGGCTTAGCGATTTTTGAAAATCCTTTAATGAATCTTCGGTAGTAACCAGCAAGACCTAAAAATTGTCGTATCTCCGTTAGAGTCTTAGGAGATGCCCAATCTTTTATGGATTCGATCTTGGCAGGATCCACGTGAATGCCTTGACTATCAATCACGTGGCTGAGAAATTATACCTTAGGAATCTAAAATTCACATTTAGAGAATTTAGCGTACAATTCCTCCTTCTTGAGAAATTCTAGAATTTCCTTAAGATGTTCTTCATGTTCCTTCTTGTTCTTTGAATAAATTAGTATATCGTCAATAAAGACAATTACAAACTTATCCAAGTATGGTTTGCACACTCGGTTCATAAGGTCCATGAATACTGCAAGTGTATTTGTCAAACCAAATGGCATCACTTGGAACTCATAATGACCATACCGAGTCCTAAATGCCATCCTCAGAATATCCTCTTCTCGTACTCTAAGCTGATGATAACCCGATCGCAAGTCTATCTTTGAATAAACACTAGATCCTTGTAGTTGATCAAACAAATCATCAATCCTTGGGAGAGGATAACGATTCTTCACCGTTAGCTTATTCAATTCCCGGTAGTTAATGCACATTCGGAATGATCTATCCTTTTTTTGACAAACAAGATCGGAGCTCCCCAAGGTGAGGAACCGGGTCTTATAAAGCCCTTGTCGGATAGTTCTTGTAGTTGTTCTGACAACTCTTTCATTTCAAAAAGAGCTAATCGATAGGGTGCTCGTGCTACAGGTGCAGCACCGGGCATCAAATCGATTTGAAATTCCACTTGTCGAGTCGGTGGAAGACCCGGCAAGTCTTCAGGAAATACTTCAAGAAAATCTCAAATGATTGGTACGTCCTCAAGTCGCTTCTCCCCCGACTCGTCTTCAGTGTCCTTTGTAGTAACATGTGCCAAAAAGACATTATGTCCTTTCAAAAAATATTTATGAGTTTTGGTGTACGAAATGATGTTCAAACGAGTCCAGTTTCCCTGATTACTTCCGTCACCATGAACAATTAAGGTTTCATTTACCCAGGGAATACGAATGATCTTCTCGGCACAATCAATGACAGCGTGGTACTTTGACAACCAATCCATACCGATTATGACGTCGAAGCTACCAAGTTCTACGGGCATTAAGTTGATGTTGAATGTATGGTCTAAGAAGTTTAACGTACAACCCCGAATGATAGTGTTTATCCCAATTATTTTCCGCAGCTAGTCCAACATCGTAATAATGGTCAATGTAGTTGTGTGATAATCAATTAGGGAACTATAATGTAGTAGATTCAAAAACTTCTATCGGCACCAGTATCAAATAAGATAGAAGCATAGCGGTCGTTTAGAAGGAACGTACCCGTAACGACGTTGGAGTCTGGGTTTGTTCCCGCATTGCCCACCACATAAACCTTGGCTGGTGCATTGCCATTCCCACGTTGATTACCACGGTTTCCATTCTTCAGCTTCGGGCAGTCTTTCTTGAAGTGCCCCTAAACACCACACTCATAACAAGTGACAGCATTCTGAGTTGTCCTGAAGTTCCCATGATTGTTATTATTACCATTGGGACCAGAACTCCTACAGTCACGAGCCAGATGACCGATCTTCTTGCACTTATTACACCTGGGAGCACATGGACCTTTGTGGTGATAGTTGCATTTTGTACACAAGGGAAATGATCCCGTGTACTCCCTCTTTTCACCAGGCCCAGCAGTGTAAGCCCTCCCAGTGTTCTGTCTCTTGTTTTGTTGTTGGTGCCCCTGATTGTTTCCAACATTAAACTTTAACTTCCTCTTCTGCTCAGCTTGCCTTTCAGTAATAATAAGGACTTTTTTATCCATCTGATTATTGGCAAACTCAATTGCTTTCTCCATCGTCTTGGGTTGATATGACATTACATTTCCCCGAATCATATCAGGAAGTCCACCAACATATTTCTCAACTTCCTCCGATTCCTCGTGGAACATCCTTCCACACATCAGTGCAAGCTCTTGAAAACGCAGAGTGTAACTTGCGACATCAGTACCTTTTACTTTTAGGTTCCAGAGCTCAATTTCTAACTTCTTGATTTCACCCCTTGGGCAGTATTTGACTGTCATCATCTTCTTTAGTGTCTTCCAGTCCATAGCATAAGCAACATCTTGAGTGACGGTCTTCATGTGAGAGTTCCACCATGTTAGAGCATTTCTAAGGAAAGTGCATGTAGAAAACTTAACTAGGTTCTCCACAGCACAGTTGCTGATATGGAACACTGATTCCATCTTCTCGAACCATTGTGACAACACAACCACTCCTTCAGTACCCTTAAAAGTAAAGGGCTTGCAATTCAGAAAATCCTTGTACGTACACTCACGGGGAGTGCGTACAGTTCCTCTAATTCTAGTGTCAGAATTGTGGCTTCCGTCGCCATGACCATTAGTGCTATTTCGAAGAGTTTCATGGTTAGCAAGTGCCGCAGACACTCTTGCTTCGATTAGTTGCCTAACAACAGCAGCTGTCATAGGGGCAACAACCCAGCAGCAGCAACCCTTGCAGTACAGCAGAGGTCTTTTTAGCGGCTTATCTGTTTTCTAAATCACAACAATATAAAACACGTGAGTTTTCATAAACTCACAACATGACATGGGTATAACATATATATAACAAAAGAATCACATCACACGGTGATTACATAACATACTGGGATACATAATAACATAACAGAATTGAGATCGACATAACAATAATACAACCACATTATATATAACAAATCACATCATATATAACGTGGGAAAACATACAGATTAGTCCCTGATACAAAGAAATGAAAAATACAAATCCTACTGCCGTGCTATGCTGGTTTATAAAACCCATAATACTTAGCCGGCTAACATAATGATAGCTATGTATCTAACATGAAAATGTAAACCTAAGCAGAACTACTAGCGCCCTCGGGATCATCTGCATGAGTCCCTATCTCTAGCCTAAGTGCATGAATCTGTCCTAGAGCCGCTGACAATTGTCCCTGTAGCAATGAAATCTGTGCAATCAAATTTTATAAACTACTTACAATCATTTCACGAATACCTTATGAATTACCTCCTTGACATCTTATACACTATTTTGAAACCTTCTCAAAAACTACATCTCTATCACCTTATGAATCATCTTGTTCTTACCTTATGAAACTATTTTTCATCACATAAATTATTTTACTATCACCCCATAAGTCATTTAGCTATTGTCTTGCAAACTATCTTACGGTTTTCTCGCAAATCATTTTGTTGTCATCCTATAAACTACCTTGTTTTTCCATCTTGTGAATTATTTTCTCACACTATAAACCATTTTGATATTACTTTATGCATAACATTATTTTGACGAAAATGAGCATCGCATCGTTAGCCCTCAAATATACATAGCCTGATCACCTATGTATAATTCAGGAAGGACCATGCCATGCTGAGAGTAGTCACCATAAAACTTTTGTTAATAATCAATTTTCTACTGATATTCTTGAAAAACAAAATTTTGTGTGCATATCCATATAACGTATTTATCATAAGGAACCAAGCTAATAATCATGATAACTAAGTAAGACTCTTACGCCACCTTACTATATAAAGTCGACGTCATCTTACGCTAAATCCTAAGCCAAAAAGTCGAGACGCATCACTAGTCGCCCTAGGACAACTCGCCATCAAATTTGCTCGCCATTAGGGAACTTACTAAATCACCCATTCAACGTTGACACAATGTCATAGAACTTAGTATTGGTAATGCCATCATGGGTATGAAATCCGTTATCACCCTGGAAAGGAGAATGTTATAACTAACGCTTTAAGCCGAAAGGAACAAATAAGACCACTAGGATTCAAACCTTAGTCACCACAATAAATTTGAAACTTGAACGTTTAAGTTGAGGCAATTAAGGAGGAAAATATCGAGGATGAAAAATCTTAAGTGGTATATACAAAGAATTGAAACACATCCCAATGAGACTCTCAATATTAAGAAAACAAAATTTGTTACCACGTTATTGGAGGATTAAAATAAGTAATCCACAATAAGTAACCGCACCTCTTCACCAACACCACTCAGGAAGGCAACTCAACCTGTAACAACCCACATTTTCACGTCATTTTACGTCATTTTACGTCAATAAGTATTCAACTACTTATTTTAACACGGGGAGACTGTAACAACCCACATTTTCACATCATTTTACGTCAATAAATATTCAACTACTTATTTTAAACTTTTGCGCGTTGCTCTTAATTTTTGACGTTTAGTTAAATCGCGTAAACTAAAAATCAACAATCAACGTAAACCGCCATCAAACAAATAAAAGTTTACGTCAAGCAAGTGTTATATAATTATTGCGAGGATAATTTATAACCTTTCATATTTTATTTTTATCGGTTACGTAAAACGTTTACGTTTCGCAATAAAATACATTTAAGCATACACGGAAGCACCTATACCCATCTATACTCAAACAAATACCCACTTTTATACCCAATGCATAAAAACTAAATCATTTTTATGTTAAAACACCCATAGCGCCGGATCCACTAATAAGAAACACAAGACCAAAATTTAAATTCACTTTCAAGTAATAATGCACATGCTTATTCTTTCACCAAGTACACCATGGATCCAAGTCTTCATAAATTGTCAAATCCCTCCCCCTAGGGAGGAGGAGAGGTCTTACACAAGTGTACCCTAAACCACTCTTTCATCCATGGTATATGTAACACCCCCAAATAGGGTCGTAGCGGAATAATGAGTCCGGGAGCGTTACTTCATAGATCAATAGCACAAGATATGAGAACGACCTCTAAAAGAGTCGTTTAAAATACGATACATTAGATTTATTAAAATTGTTTAATACAAAGCGCAACGGCTTAAATTGTTCAACATTTGATATCAAAGATTTTAGATCATAACAAAAATCTCAAGATGTAATGACTCCAAATCTTTTATGCATGACTCCCCAAAAGGGTATCCCCAATGTATCCTTAGCACCTCGTGCCTCATTGACCTGAGAAAATGATTGTGTGTTTTATATATACTTGTAAAATATACTATAATAATAATATTCCAAAGAGCAATTAAGAAAATTACCAAGTTATCCTTGGTTAAATTCACTCTCAAATATATATATATATAATATAATATATAATACGTATGTTAAACCGGGTAAGAATGATCACCCGGGTCGTTTCCCCAACGACTAGTGCAATTAAAACATCGTTTAAGCTCTGATTATGATTTAAATGAAAGCGAAGATATTTTGATGATCTATAACTACCAAATAAAAACAACAATTTAAAATGAACAATTAAAAGCAATTACGCACTTAAAATATTTACGGGAAACAAATAGAATGCGACAAATAAACAAGTAAATCAAAATTAAGTCCTAATAATGCAAACTAAATTCCTTAACCTAAATTAAGACAAAAGAAATTTTTAAGAAAAAGAAAAAATATTTTTTTGATTATTTTTGAATTTTTTATTAATTAAAAACTATTTAAATTTAGTTAAATCCTAAAAAATAAAAAAATAGAAAATAATTGAAATTATATTTTTCCTAGATAAAACAAAGAAAAAAGAAAATTTTAGAAAAAGGAATCACTATTTTTGACTTTTTAGATTTTAAGATATGAATTTTCTAAAATTTAAACTAATTAAAAGCTTAAAAATAATAAAAATGCTAAAAATATAAACCCTAAAAATTTTATAAAAATTATACTAAAAAGAGAAAATGATAAGAAATTTTATAAAAATAAAAGCCCTAATTTTTACTTTTTAATTAAAGTTTAATTAAACTAATTAAAAACTAAACCTAATTATTTATAAAAATTATTAAACCAACTAACTATTACTAACAAAGGACTAACTATGCAAGGACTAAAGGTCTAACAGTGCAAACAAAAGGACAAACGGGGGATTAACTGAGTTAACTAACAAATGAGAAAGTTACAAAACCTACCCTGAGGCCTAACCCGATTACACCCTAAGTCCCTTTAAGCCTACAAATAAGTTGAAATTTAAAAAGTGCTTATTAAGGAAAACTTATAAAAGCAAAGTTAAAGAACAAGGTGTGGTGAACAACTTTAATAAAAGCTATATGAACTGAAAACCCCTTATAAGCTCAAAAAGAGCTTATGTATAAGCTGAAAACAGAAAGTGGGCTTTTGCTCTTAGTTTTACTAAATTAGCTGCAATAAGCTCAAATTAAGCTCAAATTTAAAAAGAAAAGGAGTTATGGAAAGCTTATGAAGTGCTGGATTTAGAAATGAAAAGCTACAATTATAGATTACACTTAATCCTATCTGAAATTGAGTAGCAAAGTACTAAACTCAGAAGCAAGCATGAAAAGCTCAAAATTAATTTAAGCTCAAAAGCTCAATAAGCAAATTCAGAAACTATTCTTATGGAATTTTACTTAACTACTAATAAGCTACCTATATCAATCTTAAAATCTAACCTATAAGCTAGAACCAGGAATTTAAAAGCTAATTTAAATCTGCCTACTGTTTTTGGTGTTTTTGGTTTTTTAGTGACTTTTAAAAGCAAATGTACTACAGTAAATAAGCTTGGAAATTAAAAATAAGTCTTAAAATGAATTAAGCTATACCTAATCTAAATCCTACTCTAACCTTAGAAGCTAAAACCTATTATTACTTAGCTAAAAATTAAGCCAAAAGTGACAGTAGGAACACCTTAGTTCCTACTGATGCACTTTGCACAAACACAAACCAATAGTGCAGGTTACCTAAGGGGTAATCCTGCACTTAGAAACACTCAAGTGGAGTGAGGCAAACAAAATTTAAGCACACACAAAAGCTTAAAGAGCTCAAATCAAACTTAAGCTATCAAACTTAAGCTACAAACTCCCCTGGTGCAGGAATACTTAAAATAAGCCATAACTTTTTGATTTTTACAAACTAAGCTTTAAAAAACTCTATTAAAACTAATCTTAAATGAAAACTCAACTATCTCAAACAATTTGCAAAACTTATTTTGACTTTTTGATGTCAAACAGTCTTAAACCAAACACCCCTTAAGGTTTTTGACAGACTTAGAAAAGCTCTTGAATTGAAAACTAATTAAGAAAACTTGATTACCAGACATTAACTAGCTTAATTCAAACCTAATTAACACAAATTAACAACTACTTTAAGCTAGAATTAAGATCTATTCTATAACTTCTTATTTTTGTTTTGAGTTTTACAGGTCAAACCATCTTATGCCAAACACCCCTTTCTTTATGACAGATTTGAAAAACTATGAAAAATTAATCTACTTATTAAAGTACAAAAACAGGGATATAACTAGCTTATAACAAAACTCAATTAACATGATAGTGACACACACAGAACGCCTCCCAAACTTTCTCAGGCTGTTACTCGGCTACTCGCCACCCTCGAGTATTCTAATTATAGCTCCTCTCTTCCACCATCTTTTCTTCAGGTCGTTATTTTATTCTCGAGTATTAATTATAATTTTCATTTTTATGTTAAAATATGTACTCACGACTAAACGGGAATAAATTAGGGATTACAATGGTAATTTACGCGACGTTAACGAAGAACCGGAGAATCCTACGTTAAGCATCGACGTTTATATTTTCAAAATGTCGTAGAAATATTTTTATTTCATTCATTTTTATTTTTCGTATTGCGTGCATTTTCTTTTCGTACCCTACGAAAAATTATTAAGAACAATGTTTATAATTATTGTTCGACTAGTACCGTACGTAAATTAAAATTTTCAGAGAAGTATTACAATTTTCATAGAACTATTTTTAACTTGTTCGTTTTTACTTCGTGGTTTCGCCTTAACTCTCGTTTTATTTTACGTTTGTACCCGTTAGCCTCAAAACTACCTACCTATCTTAAAATTTATACACTAAACACTAAGATTTGTAAAATTTAAACACAAAAATCATGCACCAACATCACCTTGTGGTGTGTCCTCCTTAGGACAAGTGTCTAAGACACTTGTCTTAGCCACTTTGCATGTGTAAGATGGTATAAAACCATCCAACTCTTCACCTCACCCATTGTTTTACATAAACTACACACTCTCTTCTCTTCTCCTTGTTTGTGCCGTACACCCTTAAGTCTCAAACACCAAATCCATCAAAAATTTATTCAATCAAAAATATTGTAGCTAGTTGAGATGAAAACCTAACTAGTTTACTTCATTTTTAAAGTGATCAAGAGGGGTTTTGTGCAAGATTTTTACACATTAGGGGCTGAGATAATTCAAGTAATCATAGGGTCATTGCATGGAGGAATGATGGTGATCTAGGGCTATTGGGTTAAGAATTAAGGCTTGGTGTAAAAGAATCACATTGTTTTTGGATGAAAATCATCACTTGCATCATCTAGTGGGTATAAACCTTTATTTATTTTTTAATTATTCTTGTATTTTCTTGTAATTTATTTATAAATGTAATTGTAAATGTGATGAATATGATGATCAAGAGTTTATTGGGGTTTTGTGTGTAGAATCCTAACTGAATGCAAAGAGTTAGTTGGGGTTTTGTGTGTATTAGATTAGGATAAAAATGGTAAAACTAACTAAAAACTTGGTAAATCACAAAAAAATTGGGACAGAATTGAACAGGAAAAGTTTGACACTTTTGTGGAGATAAATAGCCGCTGAGTATGATCGTGATGATGACTTTATCTAAGTTGTGGACAAATGTTTTAGGAGCTAGATAGCAATTGTAATCAACTCTTGAAAGTAAAAAATTGATGAGATAGCAAGTTTTCTACTAAAAACTCGAGACAGTATCTGAACGCTTGCGGTCTTCTTGATAAAACAGTGCTAGCTACGAATGATAAATTGGCTAAAACAAGAAAGAGATGTGAAATGTAGCAAATATATGAAGAACTATAATCAATTGGATGGTTCCTCAATCAAATAGTTTTGACAAAGCGTGTTAAAAATGGTAAAAGTAAGTTTTCAGCCAATTATTGTAAATTGACTTTTGTATGAAAAAGTGACATTAAGTATATAATAACTCAAAATGGAGTATAGGAGATAACTATAAATTATAAAGTACACCTAAAATATGAAACGAAGAGGATGTAAATATTATAAGTACATAATTTTATTGTTAAATATATTATGACTATTTTCATAAATACAACCTATAAAAACTTTTGTACTCTATATCCGTAACCAAGAAGTTTTGTAAACGTTTTTGCGAGCAAAAAACCCGGAGGTGGAGACGCTGCGTACTATTTGGGAGTTTTTTATATAATTAACCTACCGACCTAATCTTCATATCAACTCGGAAACCCGAAAAATTTATACCAATTACATTACATAAAACTTAAATGGGCCACAGCCCCCAAAAACACTAATTTAAATTTAAAATACCTATTGGGCTATAGCATTGGTCCCAACCCACTTGGCTTAATATTTGGACTAAAGGTCGGTCATAGACCATTAAAAGAACTAAAATACTTTAATGGGCTTATATATGGCCTATTGGGCCTTTTTGGACCAATTATGATAAAAGCTAGTCGAAATATTAACAAGTAATAAAACTAGTAAAAATTCAATACCTTAAAAAATTCCACTAGAAAACTTAATTGTGATTGTACTTACCCAATTATAACTTTGATCACTCATACTAGCGCTACGAGATATACATACTTGTCTATCTTTGAGTCCGTATAAATTTTTACCGACATAAAAGACCCAAAACCCATACAGGTTGTATAGTATCCGAGTGATTTCCGCGCCGACGACCGAGTTCGTTTATCGCCGATCTATTTTCTTCCGACATTATCAAGTGAGTTCATAGCCTCGCATTTTTATATTTTTTAATTGTTTTAGAAACCCGCGAGGGAGATAACATGCTTGTTTTTAAAATAGAACACAAGGGACCCGAATGTATGCTAGTAGCCTTGATTATTATAAGTTAGCTTTAACTCGCTAAATAAAAGTCCCCTCTGAAAAAATCAAGAAATTGTTAATTGCCGGGAATACGGCATACGCTTATACATGAAATAGTACTATTTGGAGATTACCACCTCCGATCCGTGACGACTAGCTATCGTCTTGTGTTGGGAACATAACACCACGGATGCATTGTATAGAGAATAAGAGGCACTCATAGCGAGGGTGCATAGTGGGCAAAATTTATTGAATATATGGTAAGGTTCGATGTCATGATGCTAAAATTAATCCCCCTATAGCGATGTATCTGATCCACATCGTTATAGCCCTGATGAGTTTTGAAAAACGATACTTTGAGTTTCGAAAAATTTTTATGTTAGTACATAATAAACTCTTATGAATTCACTCAACATTATTGTTGACTTTTAGCATGTTTTATCTCAGGTCCGTGAAGGCTACATATTACGGATGTGTGAAGAGACTATGAAGGCCCCGCTAAATTAATTATTCAATCGAAACACGTTTTGTAAACTATTGTAGAAGTTTGAAACTTTAATTGTGGACCGGCTGAAGGTGAACTTTTTATTATCGCATGAATGAAATTTTTCCTGAAACGTCACTTTTCGAGTCGTTTTCTGTGATATTGAGTATTGGCTAATAAGTAACACCATTGGACCCTTCCGCAGACTCAGCTGGTGACTCGACACAATTGAGGGTGTTACAGATTGGTATCAAGAGCTTAAGTTATAGAGAACAAAAGATTTTCAAAAGAAGAAAATGAATAAAAGAATTTTTGAAATCTTTTGACTATAACGGTGCAAGAAGAATCTCCGAATTACCGACAAGACCGGATTGAGATGTTTTATTTTGATATATATATGAAACTATATATATGTTGTAAATTTAATAAATGTTAATTATGGAATTATTTAATACTAATACGAGATATTTATACGACGCAGATTGTCATGGAAAACCCTAACGAGCCGAACCACATTGAGGATGCCCAAGATCCTAATGAAATGGTAGACATTCCTGAGGATGAGGAGTTGGTAGACTATGATGGGGAAGAGGAAGAACCGGAGGAAGAACCGGAAGAAGAACCAGAACCAATTATTGGGCATGGAGATCAGTTTGCCCAACATTATAACCCACAGCCTGACAATATGAACGGCTGGTTAGAAGAAGATGAGGATATGAATGAGAATATTAATGATGAAGATATTGAGGGTGAGGATATTGAGGAGGAGGATGTCGAGGTTGAGATTGATGATGAGGCAGAGTTGATCTTCCCATATGAGGTTGAGGGTGATCAAACCCCGCCCCCACCCCCCCACCAGCCGATCTACTGGTTCCGAGCCACCTTATTTGAGACCACCTAATGAAGATTCCTTCTGATACTGAAGCGGAGGATGAAGAGCGGCTAGATATTAGCACCTGGGCCTACTCTTGGGACTAGCTCAAAGGCCTGTTAGGCTTCCGTGATTTCCCGAGAGTATGTAATTTGAGGTGGGAGAGTCCATCTGCTGCACGTGACTCATCACATGTTGGAGGATTGAACACCATGGGACAAATAGGCGATGACTTGGAGGCACCCGTACCACATAGCTAGACATATTGAGGCCAGATAGGTACCAATCGTACTGAGACCTACTCTTGTTTGGATTCGTCAGAATTAAGAATAGGTGAGAAGGAAAGAAAGAAACATAGCGAGCGCAGACTAGGGTAATGTGGAAAAGACTCTGGGTAATTGTGGTTTGAGAGATTGAAGATTCTTGATAGTGGGGAAAAAGTCACCTCTAAATAAGAAAAAGTAAGTATACGGAGATGCAGTGATAAGAGAATGCCCGCAAGAGAACGTAGCTAGTGCTGGAGCCGTGCTATAACATGTGAAGTCCATTAGGTGTAGGAATCGGATGCTTTTTATAGGGAGAAGTGTTCTTAAGGGAGCGTTTCCAAATCCCCCTCTGTATGACTAAGATTAAGGCTCCTTATCTATGAAAAATTTGAAGACTCAGACAAGGATTGATGGACCCTCTTGAGCACGAGGACCAACCGATTGACCTCGTTAGATTAGTTTATCATTGTAAGTCTTTTTTTGTAAATTATAAACAAACCGCGACTTCGGTTTAGTAGGACTAAAATTTTGGGTTGCGTAACATTAGGGTGTGATCACATTGTAATGTAAGGGTACTCTGCAACTTGGGTATCTAGTTTCTTAATTAATGAAATATCAATCATTTTGTACTAATTCTACATTAGTGTTGTTAATAACCATCCTTTCTTTTATTGTTCTCTTAAATTGTTCCTTTTGCTTAATACAATCATTGAATGAATACTCATTATGATTTGATTTGTGTTGTAACAGAATCATGCCGCCAAAAGCTATGTTCAGAGGCTTGGCCGCTTGCGTGCGTGCGGATTATAAGAGGAACAATTTACAACGTCCATGAATGAGTTCAGGGCAAATTTTGAATCGTGGATACCGTAATGCAGGAGCCGGAGGTGAAGGAGCCTGTGGAAGTGGACCGGTGGTGATGAGTGCGCGTGTGGTTCTGGAATGGGTGGCAACCGGACCAGTGGAAGCCTGAAATTGCTGGGTGTCACAATACATGACCTTCATGAATTGTAAGTCCGCACACTTTTAAAGCACTGAAGGTGGGCCGATGGTTTTATGCCAGTGGTTTGAGATTTGGAGTCTGTGTTTAGAATAAGCGACTGCAGGGAAAAAGACAAGGTAAAATTTGCAACCGCCACTCTCCAGGGTCGGGCGTTGACCTGGTGGAATGGAAGAACTGCTTCCATGGGTATACGATGCTGCACATGGTAACCCCCATGGGCAGAAGTAAGAAATGGAGAAACCGAGGAAATCTTTCCACGAAGTGTTTACAAAGACAAGAGCACAGAACTGTAAAAATCTGAAATTAAAAGGACTGACATTGGATGTATATACAAACCGAGATTCCATGAACGGCCCTGTTGTTTTTCCCAGAATGGTAGAGCCAGAGCAAGTGAAGGTACGATCAATACATCGGCGGTTATCAATAACTTACGTGGATGATGTCACCTTCGCGCAACCAACTACCATTGATCAGGCTGTCCGCAAGGCTTTATCAGCTTATGCGGACAGATAACCAAGAGAAAAGCTGATTAAGCTCAGTAGAGTTGAAAAGAGAACGGGTGAAGGAGACGTGGAGTCGTGGACAACCACGTGACCACAACGACACCGACAAAACCATGGAGGTGTGCGAGCGCGGAGAGCTGGGGCCATACCACTGTTGCATGTTAACGGACAACGAGTTTTGCCCAAAATGCAGGAAAAAAAGAGAAAAAAGAGAACAAAAAGCACAATGGGGATTGCTGGAAGTGTGGTAAGTGTGGCAAGCTAGGGCACAAGACTGCTTTTTGTAGGTGCCCAGACAAGAGAGAAGTGACGTGTTTCAACTGCAACAAAAAGGGTCATCTAAAGAAAGATTGCCCTACATTGAGAAGAAATGGTCAGGATGGAAATAATCGCGGAGCTGTCTACAAGATCGAGGAAGCAGTGGATGCTCAACAAGATCCGAAGGTCGTTACTGAACTTTTCATTCACTTAACAACCGATATGCTACTAGCTTATTTGATTCTGCGTGCCGATAAAAAGCTTTGTAATCCACAAAATTTTAAGTATACCCTTATTGATATTAAACCGGTTGAGTTAGATACTAGCTATGAAGTCGAATTGGCCGACGGAAAGGTAGTAAGTACCAATAATGTATTAATAGGATGTACACTTAACCTTTTAAACCATTCTTTTCCAATCGATTTGATGATAATAGAACTGGGAAGTTTTGATATCATTATTGGGATGGATTGGTTATCAAGAAATGATGCTGCTATTTTATGTGGAGAGAAAAAGGTTAGGATTCCCCTAAAGAGTAAAACGTTGGTTATCGAAGGTAATAGAAATAATTCTCGATTGAAGATCGTTTCCTGCATTAAGACTCAAAAATATATCGAGAAGGGTTGTGAGCTATTCTTAGCTCAAGTAACTGAACAAGAATCAAAGGAGAAACGATTAGAAGATGTCCCTGTTATCCAAGATTTTCCCGAGGTATTTCCCGAAGACTTACCCGGACTTCCGCCACCTAGGCAAGTTGAATTTCGTATTGATCTTATCCCTGGTGCTGCACCTGTGGCACGTGCGCCATATCGTTTAGCACCATCTGAAATGAAGGAGTTGTCTAAGCAGCTGCAAGAGTTATCGGAGAAAGGTTTTATTCGACCGAGCTCATCACCATGGGGAGCTCCGGTGTTGTTTGTGAAAAAGAAGGATGGATCATTCCGAATGTGCATCGATTACCGTGAACTGAACAAGTTAACTATCAAGAACCGATACCCATTACCGAGGATTGATGACTTATTTGATCAGCTGCAAGGTTCTAGTGTTTATTCGAAGATTGATTTACGGTCGGGTTATCATCAACTTCGCATACGCGAGGAAGACATCCCAATTACAGCATTTAGAACTCGTTATGGACACTATGAGTTTCAGGTAATGCCGTTTGGATTAACCAATGCACCTGCAGTATTCATGGACTTGATGAATCGAGCGTACGCAAACGCGAGAGCGTCTTTTATAGTTCGGATTGCAAATCAACTATAGACAATCTTGTATCTATTCCAAGAATAAAGAAGAACACTGTGAACAAATTCTAAAGACTATGCGAGAGCGTGCGTTTGCTAAGAAGCGAAAAGTAGTACTCTAAGTTTACAAAAGTGTGGATTTTTGGCTTGATTCTGTGCAATTCCTTGGCCATGTGGATCAGATAGAATTGGAGTTCAGTTGAACCTGCTAAGATAGAAAGCCATAAACAATATGGTCTCTGCACCGACTACACCAACGGAATGCGACAATTTATGGGTCGGCAGCTATTAATCTAAGTTATATTAAGTAGATATTCTCTAATAAACCAGCATATAACTAAAACTGCACTCAGAAAAATAAGCCGTAAGTGTAGGGGCGACGATGATGAGTGAGGCAAATTCACAAACATTTAAAGCTGAAATTGTGAATTGGCGCCAATATTAACAACTACCTGAAGGAAGTGAAGACTTTGTTTGTGTAAAGCGATGCGACACTTAAAGGATTTGGAGCTGTTGTTTGAATGCAGCGAGAAAAGTTTGATTGCTTACCGCCTCTATCAAACTAAGAAAGAATGAAGAAAATTATACTACACATGACTTGGAATTGGGCAGCCAGGTGGGTGTATGCTCTTTGTCGATTATAATGGAGCGCGGGAGGGGAGAGCGGAGGGGAGGGAGGTAGGGCGGATGTGGGTGGCCAGAAACATAAATGTACGGTATCCCTCCGATCCACAAAAAGCCTACAATACATTTGATCAAAAAAGAGCTAAAATGAGACAACGTAGATTTGCGAGCGTGCGTGCGAGATCCTGAGTGATTACGAATGGTGTTATTCGTTATCACCCGGGGAAGGCGAATTTTGTTGCTGATGCGTTGAGCAGAAAGGAAAAAGAAAACAGATTCGAGTGCGTGCCATTAGAGGGTGACGGTACACTAACAGATTTACCTGTGCCACATTCGAAATGCACAAGATGAAGTTGCGAAGGCAAGAAAGAAAACATTGGTGCAGAAGGATTCCCGTGGCGAAAGTGGAGCCGATTGAAGTTAGAATCCGATGGTACGAAATATCTGAAAGGGACGAGTATGGAACCACATTTGGAGGATTGAGAGACCTAACATGCTTGTAATCTCATAAATCACACAATATTCCCCTCATCCTGGATCGGATAAAATGTCCCATGATTTGAGCAAAAGATATACTGGGTTGGTCGCGAATATCAAAGCTTACATAGCGACAGAGCGAGTGAGAGAGAGTAAAGTGCTTTGACATGTGCTAAAGTCGCATGTCTGAACACCAAGGCCGACCAGGTAGCGCGAGCACACAGGCGCTGGGGGGGGGGGGAGAACCCTGTTTGGAAATGGGGGAGGAATGGTGGGAGATTTAACTATGGATTTCATTAACAAAAGGATTGCCAAAGAACATCATCTGGATATGATTCGATTTGGGTCATTGTTGACCGATTAACTAAATCTGCTCACTTTATTCGATAAATGAGAAGTACAAAATGGAGACACTCACTCGACTGTCGATTGTGAAAGAGATTGTGAGAGAGTGTAGGCACGGGGTCCTGTGTCGGATTATTTCAGACAGAGACCCCACGTTTCGCGTCAAGGTTTTTGGAGATCTCTACAAAAATCATTGAGGGACAAATTGTAGATATGAGCACTGCTTACCATCCTGAAACTGATTGGTCAGAATGATGGAAAAGTACTACTTCAGACATTGGAAGACCAAGTTGCGTCTTCGTGATTGATTTGGAACGTGCTGGGATAAAGCACTTGCTTTGGCTGAATTTTCACTACAATAATAGTTTATCATGGCGAGCAGTATCAAGCGAGCGCTCACCTTTTGAAGCTCTATATGGAAGGAATGGTAGATCAACCAGTATGTTGGGTGAGGTTTGAGATGCGCGCGCGCGCGTCACGGACCAGATTTGATTCGTGAAACGACAAGAGAATGATTGTGCAAATCAAGAACCGTTATAGCTGCTCGTAGCAGACAGACAGTGTACGCGGATTTGATACGTAAAACCTTTGGATTCGAAGGTGGTGACAAAGTTATGCTGAAAGTATCATCCCCCCCCGTAGGAAAGGTGTTGCTCTCTCTGATTTGGAAAACGTGGGAAATTAAGCCCCCGTTATATTGGGCCATCACTCAAGAATAGTGGTCCGGTGCGCATATAAACTGGAATCAACCCCAAGAGCTTCAACAGGAATACAAATACATTCCATGTTCCTTCTAACATAAAGAATGCCTAACTCATATGAAGACCTTATCCTTCCATCGTTGATGAAATAATGGATGTACGAGAAATTATACACTTTTATTGAAGAACCAATTGAATTGTGGAGTATGAAGAAGGAGACAACAACTCAAGCAAAGTCGAAATCCCTATAGTCAAAGTTCGATGGAACCTCTAAAGCTGGACCGAATACACTTTGGGAAAGAATAAAGAACCATAATGTGGGAGAGATGTACACCACATCACATATGACTTTAACAAGAAAGGGGCAAGAAAATTTATCGATCTTCGAAGGGGGTACTAAAGATCCCTTTGAGGAAGGAAGACTGTGACTATCCGTGGGCAGAGGGGAGGGGAGGAGCAGGGGGTGTGGGGCGGGGGGTGGAGGGGTTATATTTATTCCTCGAGTATTAGCTACATTAATAATTTTTCATTCTTATTGTAGTTAAAGTATGAACTCACGATTAAACGAGAAGAAAATAGGTCTGACGATTTAATTTACGTACCGTCAACGAAGGCGCGTGTGAAAATCCTACGGTTAGGCATCGAGCGCGTTTATAAACGTTTTTAAAAATGCCGTAGAAAATTTTTGTATTTTCATAGCGATTTTATTTTTCCGTATAGCGTGCATTTTCTTTTCGTACCAACCGTCGCGCGCTCGGTATTAAGAGAAGCAATAGTTAATAATTATTGTCGACCAAAGTACCGTACGTAAATCACACACACATCAACAACAGTAAGTAAATACAATTTTCATAGAACACGAATTTTTAACTGTCGCGTCGTGAGAGAGAGCAGTCTGAGTGTGAGAGAAGCGCCTTAACTCTCCGTTTTATTGAGAGAGACGTTTGCTACCCGCTTATATCGCCCTCAAAAACTACCTACCTCATTCTTAAAATATATGCGCACTTAACACTAAGATTTGGTAAAATTTAAAACAAAACCATCATGCCACTCAACATCACCCTTGTGCGTGTGTTCCTCCTTAGGACCACAAATTGTCTAAGACACAACTCTGCTTAGCCACTTTGCAGTGTAAGAAGAGGTACAACTAAAAAACCGATTTTGTTCCATCTCTTCACCTCCACCATTGTATTACATAAACTACGGGGGGGGAGGCACACTGGCGCTCGTTCTCCGGAGGCTCCTTTTTG
Organism: Tanacetum coccineum; assembly: GCA_026074375.1. NCBI lineage: Eukaryota > Viridiplantae > Streptophyta > Magnoliopsida > Asterales > Asteraceae > Tanacetum > Tanacetum coccineum. The sequence continues at coordinate 68,364 of BQNB010008437.1, forward strand.
TGCCCGTACACCCTTAATTCTCAAACCTCCGAATTCCATCAAAAATATCAGAGAGCGCGCGCACACACACACACAACACACCAGCTAGTTGAGATTGAAAACCTAACTAAGTTATTACTTCATCTGTTCTAGAGTGATCAACAGAGGCTACGGTCTTGCTGGCAAGATTATGCTACACCATGTAGGTGGCTAGAGACTTCCAATAGAGACCATCGGCATGGAGAAATAATTGGTAGGATCATAGGGGTGATTGGATTAAAATTATAGATTGGTGTTAAGGAAGGTCGCTTTTTTGTGTTTGAGTGATATTTATTTCATCTTACATCATATATGTGGGTATATACATCTTTACTTATTTTTTGTGAGAGAGCGAGAGTTAATTTACACACTCGTAATTTATAACACACACACACACAGGTATTTGTATTGTGATGAATATGAAGGATAAAGAGTTTATTGGGGTTTTCGTGTGTATTACGATTTATGTTAAAACAATGGTATAACAAATAATAAATTGGTGGAAATATATTGAAAATTTGGGAAAGAGAATGAACTGAAAGTGTGAATCTGTTTGGGTGTTATGATTATTTAGAGTGGGGGGGAGGGGGGGGGGGTTGTGAAGTATAAGAGAGAGTGAAAACAAAGGTGGGACTGTCTTTAGGAGCTAGTAGCAATTTGAATCAACTCTAGAAAGTTAATAAATTTGACGTGAGATATGCAAGTTTACCTAAAAACTAGACAATTCATGACCTTCGCTGTCTTACATAGGTACTAAAAAGTGCTAGCTACGAACTATCAATTGGCGCTAAAACTAGAACAGAGATGAAAGTGTAGCTAAATAGAGCGAGTGCAAGAACTATAATCAATTGGATGGTTTCCTCAGATCATTACTAAAGTTATGAAAATGGTGTTTACAAAAATCGTAAACACACACGCTGACCCAATAATGTAAATTGACTTTTATATGAAAAAGTGACATTAAGTATATAATAACTCAAAATGGAGTAATAGAGGATCGAACTTATAATTTACTAAAAAGGGGGTAAAAGTAAATTTGATCTTGAGATGTATATATTATAAGTACATTATTTATGGTTAAATAGATATGGACTATTTTCATAAAAACACACACACACTAAAGACTTTTACGTCTATATCCGTACCAAAAGTTGTAAAGCGTTTTTGCGACGAAAACCCGAGGTGGTAGGACCCACTTTTGGGAGTTTTTATATAATTAACCTACTGACCTTAATCTTATATCAACCTCGGAAACCCGAAAAATTTATACAAATTACATACATAAAACTTAAATGGGCCACTAGACCCAAAAACCAGCTAAATAATATTTAAAAGACCTATTGTGCTTTAGCATAGGGCCCAACCATTGGGCTTAATATTTCTGTACCTAAGGACTGTGTCATGGACCATTAAAAAGAACTAAATTACTTAATGGGCTTATAATTGGGCCTATTGGGCTTTTTGGACCAATTGTGATAAAACTAGTGAAATTTAACAAGTAATAAAACTAGTAAAAATGTCATACTTTAAAATTCACTTAGAAAACTCTTCGAAGTTTGCTTAGAAAACTTAAGTGTGATCTAATTTACCTAATTATAACTTGATCATCATACTTACATATACATATTTGATTATTTTGGAGTCATTAATTATTTTTACCGACTTAAACCTAAAACCCATACATTTTGTATAGGTTCCGGGTGATTCTTACGTCTACGCCGAAGTTCTTCTAATTGCCGATACTTTCTTCCGATATCATCAAGTGAGTTCATAGCCTCGCATTTTTACATTTTTAATTACTTTAGAAACCCGCGAGGGAGATAACATGCTTGTTTTTAAAATAGAACACAAGGGACCCGAATGTATGCTAGTAGCCTTGATTATTATAAGTTAGCTTTAACTCGCTAAATAAAAAGTCCCGCGGAAATATCATGAATTGTTAAATGCCGGGAATAAGGCATACGCTTATACATGAAATAGTACTATTTGGAGATTACCACCTCCGATCCGTGACGACTAGCTATCGTCTTGTGTTGGGAACATAACACCACGGATGCGTTGTATAGAGAATAAGAGGCACTCATAGCGAGGGTGCATAGTGGGCAAAACGTATTGAATATTTGGTAAGGTTCGATGTCATGAGGCTTATAATAATCCCCCTATAGCGATGTCTGATCCACATCGTTATATCCTGATAATTTTGAAAATGATACTTGTGTTCGGAAAATTTTATTGTTTATACATATATAAACTCTATGAATTCACTCAACATTATTGTTGACTTTTAGCATGTTTTATCTCAGGTCCTTGAAGGTAATTCGGATTGATGAAGACATGAAGGCCCGCTAATTAATTATTCATTCGAAAATGTTTTGTAAAATATTGTATGATTGTTGTGAAACTTAATTTGGGACCGTGATGTGAACTTTTTATTACTCGAATGAATGAAATTTCCTGAACGTATTCTTTCGGTCGTTTCTGTGATTTGAGTTATTGTGCTAATAAGTAACACCATTGGACCCTTCCGCTGACCGAACTGAATTGAGGGTGTTACATGATCTATCAACAGGATTAAGCAAAAACCTAAGATCTACACTAATGCTCTTGTATTTTTGGTCTTTTATGGTTTTATGACAAATTATTTATAAAACTATGATCTAAACTATTATAAACAAAAACAGTAAAATTTAAGATTATTAAGCTAGGGATGAAACAACATAATAAGCATTGATAAGCAGAAAGATTAAGCTAATAAGCAAAGCAAGTCGGGATAGAGACTTTAATAATGTCAGTCTTGAATAATGATTGTTGAATGTTATTAGTATAGCTTGAAAGTAGCCATAATGAAGATTATAGATCATGTAGCTTTAATGAATAGGAACAACAATCTCTTATAGATAAACCATTACTGCTACTCTCACATAAAACTAACTGTACACAGAGCCATCCACTTTTAACACGACTACGCGCTTTTGCTCCCTAATAACTGAGCCTTATCAACAAGCTTCCTCCCTAGAATCCTATTTATACTGCCTCTGAGTTCAACAGTCACTTTTCTCTCTTTGGTTTTCACTTTACAAACCAACTTCCAATAGCTTTCCACTTCTTAAGTAAAGATAATATATAGATTTTAAGCTGATTCTTAAGTTTACAAGTATGATTAAGGCTTATTAAGCTCAAATCAAGAGCTTGTAGACTCTTGAGAGATGAATTGAGCTTATTCGCTTTTTAAAACAGTTTGGCTGATTGAGAGAGCTTATGAGTTGAAAGAAAAGAGAGCTTATAACAAAATTAAAATAATTTCATTAATAAAAACTGAATTACATTACTTAAAAAGAAATTACAACTGATTTAATATCAAAATTACATTAAGCTTTAAAAGCTACACTAGGCTAAAAACTAGAAAATAGAAAAGATGGAGTGTGTGTGATGGTGTGGCCTTTTTATAGCAAAGTATGGATCCTTCTTAGCCCCTTAACTTGTGATACTCCTTCTTAATCTATCTCAATTCAATTACCTTCCAACATTTGAGCTTGATCTTGAGTCGTTGGATTCAATGGCACAACATAAGGTTGCGGTTGTTGTCATTCCTTTGATGTGACATTGTTTTGCTGTTCTATTGAGAGATCCAAGAGTAAAAATCTACATTTCTTGTGCTTTCTTCATAGCCACGTGGCTTGAGCTTGAGAGTGAGCTAATGAAAGTTCTTGAGATTACTGATTTAACCCTGGGTTTGTGTTAATAAGCCCTTGAATTGACGTAATCACCCTTCAATTTTTATTTGCCCTTTCGTTTGAGTGAGTGGTAAATTGGGACGACGATGAACAGTACTTTCTCCATTGGCGCCTTTTTACAACTGAAAACGGGTAAAAATTATTTAAACTTTGGAGAATTTGCAATTTCAGTCCTTGTGTTGTTTTATAAATGGTGTAGTATACAAGGAGTTTAGCAATTGGCAGTTTAGGTCCTTGTGGTTTATAAAAAGGTAAATGGGCTAGGGTTTTGGGCTAAGTAATGGGCTTTGGATCCGGGTAGTAGTTTTTAAGGGGTTTTGGGCCCACTTAGGTACAAGGGACCTTTTGTGTTAACTTTTGAAACTTAAGGGACTTATTTGAATCATTTTGAGTTTTGTCTTCTTGTGGTTGACTTCTGTTGACCATGAGTTGACTTTTCTTTGACTTTTTGACTGCAGCTTGACTGAGGCTTGACCATTGCTTCCGGCTTTTGCACACTCTTCCGTTCTCGTGTCCGTGCTTGCCCGTTTTTAACTGTTTTCTTGTGATTTTTGATATATCCGTACCTGCACACACAAAACACAAATACAAGCACATTTTTGCTATTTTTGGTCTGTTTTGGGTTTAATTGGGCTTATTTTAGGTAATAACGGATATGTGTAATTTACACATATCAGAAAACATGTTTTAAAACGTCAACATAAAGTTGGTGAATTCATAGGTTTATGTAAAATGTAATGTAGGACCGCAAGATTTTCTAAGTGTATGATAGTGCAACAGATGCAAACATCACAAAAATGTAATTAAGTTTTCACCTAGCTCATATCATGAAGCTCGATTGTATGAATGCAATATAAATTGCCAACATTGCCCGTGATGATGTTCTAACCCGCAACATCCCAAATCCGACATGGTATACATCCGTTGGTTCACTCCGTGACACCAGTGAGAGCTACTCACCCGGATGGAGATGTCAATCCCAAATAGATCTATTTATAACATTCGCGCTCACACAAAGTAATTGACAGTTCATGATAATGGCACTTGGCGTTTGCAGCTAATTTGGCTAACGTAATATATGATAAAAATGGACTCTTGCGTTTATTTGTAAATCTATGGCATGTTTTCTGCACCCTATAAGTTGTAATCTTTTTTTTGATAGTTTACTGGGGGGCTATGAACTCACCTTAGTAAGTAGTCCTCCGTGAATGGTAATATACCCAAGTATGGCAAATGAATCACACCGTGCGAATACACTTAGTTAATTCGGCCTGTGTTTGTCATATCAAGTTTAGGCTAACGAACTTCATGTTATAAACTACAATAATTGCTTGTTTATTTATATTGTTATCACTTGCATTTGGTGGTGTACCGTTTTTGTATTCGTTTTTATCGTTTGTCTGGTAGTTTTGTTACGACTATATACTTTTAAGTATACACGGTGTTTAAGTATTAACAATAAATACACCTATTTATTATTCGCGTTACTTTAATTATATAAGTATCCGTATTATACCACGACTAGTCCTATACCATAAGTGTTTATTTAAATCACTTAATTATATAAAATACCCTTAGTTTTCATATTGGCAAAAAACAGGTACTTATAGTGTAAATAGAATATTTATCGTTTACTCCTGAGTTTCCAAATGATACGTTTAGTCCCTTATTTTACAAAAATTACATTTTAGGTTCGTTTTGAGTTCCAAACGGTCCCTTAAGTTCCAAAGAATGTCAAAAAAAAGTATTATCATTACACTAGCAGTATTTTCATAGTTAGCTAGTACTAACATGTAGCAGCACCTAATCTGCTAGCAGTACTAACTCTGCTAGCAGTACTAACTCTGCTAGTAGTACTAATTTCTGCTAGTAGTACTAACTCTACTACCAGTACTAACTTATGCTAGTAGTACTAACTTCTTAAGCCTGACAATATTAACTTCTAACTTAGCTCGTATCATACAACCCATCAGTAAGTTAACAAATTCGTTAGAGTTTGTTTTGGAGGCTCGTGTTGGACACTAGACCGCCGGCTACTGGTCTTGCTAACTTAATGTGAACATTTCTCAAAATCTTAGTTGACATATAATATAGTAATACAATCCTTTATTAGCTATGATGAGTTGTTAAGTATTAGGATTCAGACATGAAAGGCTTCGTTACCGAATGAGTTATCAAACATCTGGATAAATATTTTACGTGTGCATGTCATGTTTAAACATTCATGCTTATACACAAGATCTTGGTTACATGCCTTATGGCTTTTAGTCCACCACACAAGTCATACATGTAATGTATATTAAGACGTGTATATGGGTTGTGCCATGCTAGGCACGGACCCCACGTTTAATCTATTTACTTAATGATAAAGTGCCATATGATATAGTACATAATCGTGAAAACTTAATTATGAACGTAGGCTAAGACAATACAAGGGTCATAGCTTCTTGAACGTGTGTTGTAGTGTGTCATTTTCTTTATTTTTTTTTTTTTTACTTTTGGTGTGGAAACTCGACTTATATACCCCAAGCCTTAGTTTAAACCGAATCTTTCTTGCTTTCAAACCCTTAAACGTATTACCTTAGCTTATAGATTACTAGGTTATACCTTAAAACTCTTTGGTTGTGAGTTGTGGTGTCGTGTTTGTAGATTTTTGTCTCGGCTGTGGTGAACCTAACGAAGAGAGCAACAAGGATGGTTTTTGCTAGTGTGCCTTTAAGTGTGTGTGGTGTGAAAAACTCTCTTGGTTTGTAAAGCTTCTATTGATAGATGAAATAATATCTCTATACCACTTTCTAAAACCTTGTCTCCTATTGGCTAGAGAGTTGTTTGTAGTTTAAGTACATGCTTTGGTGCGTTTTTTAGGGTTGTTTAGGATTGATTTAAAGTTCCTGTATTAATGGATTGGGTGATGTACAAGATTATGCAAGATGTTCTATGTTGGTTTGTGTGTGTGACGATTTGCTAAAGGAGGGAAACACATGCTTCAAATCTTGTGTAGATTTGTTATAGTAAATGTCTTATATTAATCATAGGTTTGTACAAGATTTAGTTATGATTTGCTTGTATCTTGCATTTTGTTTTTTTCTTTTTGCGCTTGGCAATACACAATGGTCCTTGTGTCGTGTTGATATTGAAGGAGAAAACAAGACAAGTGTGTTTGAGTTTATAGGTTTCTTAAACTTTAAAACTAACTAAACATATATCCTTAAATAACTATGATTTATTACACAAAAATTATTTTTTCTTAAAAAAACTTAAAACTAAGGGTTCAAGCTGGTACTTGATTTTGTAAAAGCTTGTAAGATCTTGTAAGTGATCCTCCTAATCCTTATGACCCTTGGACGCCTACGATTATGTTTAGGGTACTAATGATTTAACAATTTCTAGTTATATATCGGATAATGGTGTACTTTAGTGGTTAATAACCAAGAGTATATAATGTTTGTCTTATGTTTGTACTGTGTTTAAACATAACCGGCCCTTATAGGCTTAATGATACAAAATTGTATAATTTTTGTGTTTAGGGAATAAAAGTGGGTATTGGTTTGAGTCTAGATAAGTCTAGGAATTTCTCAGGTGTGTCTAAATGTATTTTATTGCGAAACGTAAATGTTTTACGTAACCAATAAAAATAAAATATGAAAGGTTATGAATTATACTCTAAATAACTCCATAACACTTGTTTGACGTCAACTTTAACTTGTTTGGCATCCGTTTACGTTGAATGATGTTTTTTTTAGTTTACGCGATTTAACTATACGATAATAATTAAAAGCAAACGCGCAAAAGCCTAAAAATAAATAATGGGATAAATGAAGTCGTAAATGACCTGAAATGAGAAATGTTACAGTCTCCACCCGTTAGAAGAGCTTTGTCCTCAAAGCTTAAGACATTGTAGTGGATGAAGACGCCCGGTTCGTGAAGAGATGTGGGTATTTCTTCTTGAATGAATCTTCGCGTTCCTGTGTAAACTCAGGACCTCTCTTCGAGTTCCAGCAAACCTTGACAATTAGGATACGGCTCTGCTTCAACTGTTTGACTTCTCGATCCATAATTTCAACGGGCCCCTTCTGCTCTCCTCTCCCACGTCTCCCCCTTCTTTCTTCTTCCTCACGCTCTTCCATGATTTGCGAGTTTTAACAATATTGTAGTCCTTCCAACGGAACGGCTAATGGTTCGTCGGAATAACATTTCTTCAGGTTGGATACATGAAATGTATTGTGAACTCTGCTCAACTCTTGAGGAAGCTCAAGCTTGTAAGCAACGGATCCAACCTTTTCCAGTACCTTGAAAGGTCCAACATACCTAGTGTTGAACTTCCCCCGTTTGCCAAAACGTACGACCCCTTTCTAAGGTAAAACTTTGAGCATAACTATATCCCTAACCTGGAACTCCATTGGCTTACGCTTTAAATCGGCGTAACTCTTTTGTCGGTCACGAGCGGCTTGCATTCTCTGCTTGATCTGAATGACCTTCTCAGTTGTCTCTTGGACCATTTCTGGACCGGTGAGTTGAACTTGCCCGACCTCGGCCCAACAAACAGGTGAACGACACTTTCGACCGTAAAGTGCCTCGAAAGGTGCAGCCTTGATGCTAGCGTGATAACTGTTGTTGTAAGAAAACTCAACCAGTGGCAAATGTCTAACCCAACCATTTCCAAAGTCGATCACACAAGCACGTAGCATATCCTTGAGAGTTTGGATAGTTCTCTCGCTTTGCCCATCAGTCTGCGGATGGTACGCAGTACTCATATCCAAGTTAGTACCCAAAGCCTTCTGAAGTGACCTCCAGAAATTTGATGCGAATCTAGGGTCACGATCACAAATGATCGAGACAGGTATTCCATGCCTCGTGACTACCTCCTTCAGGTACATTCTCGCCAATTTCTCCATGGAATCAGTCTCTCTCATTGGTGTAAAGATTGCAGACTTAGTAAGTCGGTCAACAATCACCCAAATGGTGTCATATCCTTGCGACGACTTAGGAAGCTTTGTGACAAAATCCATAGTGATATTATCCCACTTCCATTGGGGTATCTCGGGTTGTACTAACAAACCCGATGGCCTTTGGTGTTCAGCTTTGACTTTAGCATACGTCAAACATTTGCTAACATAGGTGGCGATGTCGGCCTTCATATTGGGCCACCAATATAGCTTTTTCATGTCCTGATACATCTTGTCAGAACCCGGATGGATGGAGTATTTTGATTTGTGGGACTCGTGCATGATCACAGTCCTCAAGTCACCATAACATGGCAACCAACTCCTGCCGTTTAAGCATAAGGTTCCGTCAGCGCGGGGTTCCAACTTTTCCTTCGGTATATCCTTCCTGATCATACCACCTACATCTTCGTTCTTGAGATTCTCTGGTTTCTGTGCTTCGGTCTGAGCATTCAAGATTTGTTTGGGAAGATCCAAACCAATAGTCATCACTAAGGCTCGGACTCTTAACGGTTTAATTCACTCTTTCCTGCTCAAAGCATCAGCAACAACATTTGCTTTCCCCGGGTGATAACGAATCTCACAATCGTAATCACTGAGCAACTCTAACCAACAACGTTGCCTCATATTTAACTCCTTTTGGTCAAGTATGTGTTGTAGACTCTTATGATCTATGAACACCGTACACTTGGTTCCATACAAGTAGTGCCTCCAAATCTTTAGAGCAAACACCACTGCACCAAGTTCCAAATCATGGGTAGTATAATTTTTCTCATGAATCTTTAGCTGTCGTGATGCATAAGCAATCACCTTCTCGTTTTGCATCAATACCACACCCAATCCTTTATGCGACGCATCCGCAATAACCAATGAAGTTCTCAACTCCTTGAGGGAGAGCTAAGATGGGTGCGCTACATAACTTATGCTTCAATGTCTGAAAAGCTGCTTCTTGCTTGTCACCCCATTCAAAGACGACTTTCTTCTGAGTGAGTTTGGTCATTGGCTTAGCGATTTTTGAAAATTCTTCAATGAATCTTCGGTAGTAACCGACAAGACCTAAAAATTGACGAATCTCTGTTGGAGTCTTAGGAGATGCCCAGTCTTTTATGGATTTGATCTTGGCGGGTTCCACGTGAATGCCTTGACTATCAATCACGTGGCCGAGAAATTATACCTTAGGGATCCAAAATTTATATTTAGAGAATTTAGCGTACAACTCCTCCTTCTTAAGCAATTCTAGAATTGCCTTAAGATGCTCTTCATGTTCCTTCTTGTTCTTTGAATAAATTAGTATATCGTCGATAAAGACAATTACAAACTTATCCAAGTATGGTTTGCACACTCGGTTCATGAGGTCCATGAATACTGCAGGTGCATTTGTCAAACCAAACGGTATCACTTGGAACTTGTAATGACCATATCGAGTCCTAAATGCCGTCTTCAGAATATCCTCTTCTCGTACTCTAAGCTGATGATAACCCGATCGTAAGTCTATCTTTGAATAAACACTGGATCCTTGTAGTTGATCAAACAAATCATCAATCCTTGGGAGAGGATAACGATTCTTCACCGTCAGCTTATTCAATTCCCGGTAGTCAATGCACATCCGGAATGATCCGTCCTTCTTTTTGACAAACAAGACCGGAGCTCCCCAAGGTGAGGAACTGGGTCTTATAAAGCCCTTGTCGGATAGTTCTTGCAGTTGTTCCGACAACTCTTTCATTTCAGAAGGAGCTAATCGATAGGGTGCTCGTGCTACAGGTGCAGCACCAGGCATCAAATCAATTTGGAATTCCACTTGTCGAGTCGGTGGAAGACCTGGCAAATCTTTAGGAAATACTTTAGGAAAATCTCGAACGATTGGTACGTCCTCAAGCCGCTTCTCCCTCGAATTCTCTTTAGCCTCCTTCATAGTAACATGTGCCAAAAATACATTATGTCCTTTCAACAAATATTTATGGGTTTTGGTGCACAAAATGAGGTTTAAATAAGTCCCGTTTCCCTGATTACTTCCGTCACCATGAACAATTAAGGTTTCATTTCCCCAAGGAATACGAACGATCTTCTCGGCACAATCAATGAGAGCGTGGTACTTTGACAACCAGTCCATACCGATTATGACGTCGAAGCTACCAAGTTCTACGGGCATTAAGTTGATGTTGAATGGATGGTCTAAGAAGTTTAATGTACAACCCCGGATGATAGTGTTTATCCCAATTATTTTCCCGTCGGCTAGTTCAACATCATAATAATGGTCTAATGTAGTTGGTGTGATATCAATTAGGGAACTAAATGTAGTAGATATAAAACTTCTATCGGCACCAGTATCAAATAAGATAGAAGCATAGCGGTCGTTTAGAAGGAACGTACCTGTAACGACGTTGGAGTCTTTTTTTTTATTTTTTTCAAAGGAATGTTAAGTAAAAATGGATTTATTGACAAATGTTACTGGTGACTACTCTCAGCATGGCATAGTCCTTCCTGAATTATACATAGGTGATCAGGCTATGTATATTTGAGGGCTAACGTGCTATCTCATTTTTTCGATCAAATTATGTTTAAGTAATAAAGAAATGTAACAAAGAGTTTTATAAGATGACGAAATGATTCACAAGGTGGATGCAAGGTTATTGATAGGATGACAATAAAATGGTTTGCGAGAAATCGTATGATGGTTTTCAAGACGATAGCTAAACGACTTATGAGTTGATAATAAAATAATTTATGTGATGGGAAATGGTTTCATAAGGTAAGAACAAGATACTTCATAAAGTGGTAGTAACGTAGTTTCTAAGATGATTGCAAAATAGTATATAAGATATCAAGAAGGTAATTTATAAGGTATTTGTGAAATGATTGAGAATAGTTTATAAAATGTTAGTTTATTGAACGATTGGTAAGATAATTTGTCAACGATAGTGAGATGGTTTATAAAATGATAGTTTATCAATTGATAGTAAGGTAGTTTGTTAATGACATCGACTTTGTTTATGAGACAATACTAAAATTGTTCATGAGGTGGTATCAAAATAAACTTCGAAGGAATCACGTGTCAGTTTATAATGTAATAGTAAGGAGTATATGTTGTGATAACAAATTGTTTACGAATCTATAACAAAATAGTTTTAAAAGAAATTGCCCATTAGAAACAGTTTATGAAGACAAGAAATAGTTTATTTGTGTGACAGTGATACGTTTCATAAAATCATAATATTTTAGTAAGCGGTTTGCATGGATAATAGAGAGTTGAAATAAAATTGACGAAGTTTTCATAATACTATAATTTGATAGATAATTGGGTTCATTGTTTCTTCCCACCAAAAGACTACATGTTTTCTTAATACTAAAAATATCCAATATAAGCTAGTACTTAAATCATGAAGCAAGATATCTATGAGTGCCGTCCGAACTGACTGGTCACGAGCTCCTTGAGTTTCCTAAAGTCCTCTCGGTCCTGACCTGAACTCTTGAACCCAGCCAACTGCTCCAATCCTAACACAGCTGTCTCTCACGGTTACGAGTAATCTTTTCGATTGCCTCAGTAGTCTTGATCCTAGCACGCAATGAAGCATTTTCTGCTTCAGCAATGTCTGCCCTAAATCTCAGAGCCGTCAGCTCCTCCTGTATGGGCACTCCTAATAAATGCTCTTGTATGCCCCGTATAGCCTCCCCGTGTTGGGCTTGTGTCCTCACAATGGCCGCTGCAGGAAAAGCAACTACAGCGACAGGCTCTGGGTGAATGACATCTACCCGGATATCGATCGGGTCCCTAAGATTCTCCTCAGCAGAGACGGGAATAGTGGATGCAGCCATAACCTGCACAAGCAAAAGTTTATATAAATCGTCTTTATATGAAACCATGCAGGATGCGTGCAGTATGAAAGGTACACACGATATACAATGATGCATGGTGAATGAATATGCACACATGGCAGGGAAGAAAATGTGATATGGCGAAATGGAATGCAACATGGTATGAATGGACGATGGTATGAATGATTGGTGGTATACATGAATGATGTTATGAATGAATGATGGTATATATCATATAAGATAGATTAATGTTTAGGACATACGAGTTTATAGTATACTTTGTCTTTAAGAATGTTTTAGTATTTATATAATAACTCTTATATAAATAAGTGTAAAATATACGCAAGGCAGTGTAAGTATATATATGTATATATATAAGACCAATAATGATATACTTAATATATTATAAACACCGCATTTGAACATGACAGCTCTAGTATACCTAACTAATGCAACAAGTAATGTATGAATGAATGGCCCATGGAAAAATCCCTTTGTAAGATGCAGATGTTTGAAAACTCGGTTATAGTCCAAGTAAAAATATTATGACCTGGTTACTCTATAACCGTTGGCTCTTGTACCAATCTGTAACACCCCCAAAATGGGTCGCAGCGGAAATGTGTCAGGGGGCGTTACTTCATAATACAACAGCTCAGGATACAAGAGAACGACCTCTAAATGTGTTGTTTGAAAAGTAATCTCGTTGATTTTCTTGAAATTGATATAACATTTGTCCCATAATTGCATCACAATGAAAAGCTTAAAAGTAATACAAACGAGAATTTATCAATATGGTATGTAAGAATTAAATCCATGAATTAAATCTTTACCAAGTTTAGGACTCCAATGCACAACAAGTAATCAAGCATCTAATTCACCTTGAGAAAACATGCTTAAAAGTGTCAACTTAAAGTTGTGAGTTCATGAGTTTTGTAAGTATAAATGTAAAGTTTGGAATCCAAAGATTTATAAAGGGTATGTCTGATTAGTTTCAATTCTTATAATAGATCGACAATAAAAAAATGAAGAGTAAATGTAGAACCAGAAAAGAGTATTATTGTTTTATTGCTTTCGCCGCAATATAATGAACATGTTCAGAAATTATTATGTTCAATAGTAGTATGGACAGTGAAATCGTGTGATATTTTTCCAAAATGTATGGTCTACTATAAACAATACAGTCCACGATAAAATAATATCTACTGTTGCAACTAAGCTCATGACACTGAAGCTCGACATCTTTATGCAATTTAATGGCAAATAAGGCGCCCCGTGTAGAGTTCAAAACCCGTAACATCCAAATTGCTTCCGAACATGTATAGCATTTCGTTGTTTTCATACGTCGTAAACTAGTGAGAGCTACTCACCGATACTATGTAAGATGTCAATCCCAAATAGATCAATTTAATACACTCGCAGCTTACCTTAACCGTTCCTCCGTTCAAGATTTAAACCAGTTCATGATAATGGGTATAGTGGGTTATGTTACTTAGGCACATGTAAAATAAGAGATGGATAACCGGAAAACACTTGTGCCCCATAAAATTAACCATTGTTATTCGTAAATAGCTTTTGAATACTAAATCCAAAAGTATGAAAAGGGTGTGATATAAAATCAAATAATTGATGTTTTTAATTAGAGTATGGTAAACAATTTTCGTAACGTTGTCTGCACATGAGTATGTCGACAAAGTTTATGAAACCAAGTTGTAATCAAACCATTGTAATTGGTTGTTTTGTAATGAATTGCAAAATCAAGTATGTAAACCAAGTGTGTAGAATAGTATGTAAAAGATATTGTAAACGAACATGTAAATAAGTTGTATTGAGCATGTATTCTCCCCCGAGATTTGTAAAGTAAATGTAAAACAAGTGAAAGAGGGGCTATAAACTCACCGTAAGTGAATGATTGATTATCTAATTCAAATAAGTGAATCGTCTCGGCAATCCGAATGCAACCTAATTAATTATAGGCCGTATGAGTATAATGTATTATATATAAATAGAGCATCACATGTTATATAGTCACACCACCACCTAATAGTTTTTATTAAATCTTTAAAAGTTAAATTAATAATTAACTCGTACTTGTACCTGTAAGAAAAATGTTATTTTTATTTACCAATGCATCATTTGTAAAAATATATGATTTAAGTTTTTATTGGTTACACAATGATATTTCATTATTAATTTAATTGTTTTATAAAACGAATGTATAAAAATAAAAATAGTGCGCGCGATTTTAAAACCTCATATCTTTATCGTTTTAACTCCGATTTATACGTTTCTTATGTCCACGACTTCGTATTAAGAAAATCTATCAAAATATCATATCTATAAAAATTAAACCTCTGATGAACAGTAACAATTACTGTTCATAACAGTTCTTAAAAACTGTTTTTATGTAATTAATTATATGTAACTTATAAAATACGTAACTTGTTCATTTTAATTCCGTTTCTCAAGTTTCTTATGTCCACGACTTCGTATTAAGAAAATATATCAGAATATCATATTTATAAAAATCTAACCTCTGATGAACAGTAACATTTACTGTTCATGACAGTTCACAAAAACTGTTTTTATATAATTAGTTATATATAACTTAATAAATACGTAATTGTTCCCGTTTTAGATTCCGTTCTCGAGTTATATTCCTCGGATTCGTCCATAAAAAATTAATATGTTTAATAAAATAGTAAATTTTTAATAAATCAATAATTGAACAGTAGGTAATGTTTATAAAATAACTTTATAAAGATCATTATTTAGTACATTAAAATTACGTAAGACTGGAAAATGTCATATCTTCTTCGTTATAAATCCGTTTTGCGAGTTTCTTACATGCTTACGATCATCATGAAATGTATTGTTTTATAACTTTTAATTAACTTGTTTTTATGTATTAATAACTTATGTAAATTATCACAAGTCCTCTCATTTGTAAATACCACATCTATACATATATATTAGATCCTCTATACCAGTAATATGTCTATATTTTGGGTCCAAGAAATAAGACCAAAAATATTTAAGATCCATGAACTTTATAATTAAGGTAAACAATCAAAACTTAAACAAATATTATATAAACTAATCAACACTTGTAAACCTCTAAATTTTAAGCATATTGACATATGGTAGACATCATTTTTATCCCATGAAAAATAATCTTGTGTATGTACATACATGTTTTTACTTTGTAAATTCCAAAAATAAAACCTAGGTGGTGATTAACATAATATAACAAGTATATAATTAAGTAAATGAATGAATGAATATTAAATACTTTAAATAGACCTTAAAGTGGATGTGTAGGATGAGGAACACAAGATATAAACCTCAACCAAGCTTCCAAAATCAAAACCCTAATCAAGAAAACCCTAAATATGTTTTCTTCTTGATTAATCCTTGTTAAACCCAAATCCAAGCTTGCAAAAACCTTGAGTAACCTTAGATGATCTTAGGATGAGTGCTTTTTATGCATGTGGGTATACTTGTAAAAGAAATTTATATAATCAAATCCCTAGCTCTAAATTTTTGAGCCGGTGGCTTCATGGGAGGGAAAATAGAGATTTGGTGTTTGATTTTTTTGTAAAATGATAAGTGTATGTGCTAGTTACTTTATGCTCTCTATATATAATGCATGTATTAAGAAAACCATCTTGCAATACCATGTGTTTAGGAGTTGTTTAGGGTACAAGCTTGTAAGGTTGATGTGCCAATTTCTAGTAATGTGTGATTAAGGTACTAGTGTGTAAGGTTTATCACATGCAAAGATAAGAGTTAGTTGGTATTTTGTGTTTATTTCTTGTATAATCATGCTAGGTCCGGTTTTGAAGAGTTATAATTAAATAAAATAAGTTAATTTTTGGTATTGGGTATAAAAGTGGGTATTTGTTTGAGTGTAGATGGGTAAAGGTGCTTCCGGGTATGTCCGAATGAAATTTATTGCGAAACGTAAGCGTTTTACGTAACCAACAAAAATAAATTACAAAAAGTTATAAATTATACCCCTAATAATCATATACCACTTGCTTGAATGTAAAACTTTTAAAATTTGTTTTGAGTGTCCCTTTTCGTTGAACGTTGATTTTTACTTTACGCGATTGTGAACTATACATAATAATAAAAAGCAACGCCGCAAAACTCTAAAAATAATAAATGGAAAATAATTAATGTCGTAAATAAACTGAAAATGGAGAATGTTACATCTTGCAATTCATCTTTATCCTTTTGCCAGCTTTATTTGTTATGCGATACATCTCCTTCAATATTCCATATGTCTGAAAATCGATTAATCCCCTTCTAACTCCTTTTGGTAGCTTCTAGTTCTTCTAAAGTCTTATGCTTCAGTTGATGATGATTGTACTTACCCATAAAATGTTTAAATATGGCAATCATCCCGTTCCTGACTTGAGCTCTTGTAATGGTTTGTTCCTTATTGCTCAGCTCTATCTGCTTAGCCAGTTGTTTCTTTCTCTTTCAAAGTAATCTGGCTAACAATGTGGCCCTTTCTTCCAATAGTTGTTATTTTCTTAGCTCTTAATTGCAGCCTTACAACTAGTTCATGATCAGCATCCATTCTGGCTTGAATTTCATCAAACTCTTCAGCCAAAGCAGCATTAGTAGCCTCTTCTTGTTTTTTTTTTCTTTTGTGCTCTGTCCAACTCTGCTAACTCTTCCTCATGTAATCTTTGAGCTAACTCTGCATCACTTTCAATTTGAGCTAACCCTTGATTCCCTTCTTTTACATTCTATGGTTTCTCAGTTCTTTTTCAACCATACACCCTTTTTACCTTTGTCTTTTTGGATCAATAGTTGAAGAGGTTGAAGGTGTAGTTTATTGATCTGATTGTTAAGAAGAGTCTTCTACATCTTAATAACAACTTCCTTTCGCCTTAGCTTTCTCCTGTCTTTCATCTTTAACTAAAGTCTGATGCCAATAGCCATAGTAACATCCTCATCATCAAAGACTATTGTTGTAGTAGGAGGAGTCCTTGGTGCAGACATTACTAACTACCTATACCACATTTACTAACATCATTGGTTCTCTACATCTTTCTCTTGAACAAAAGCCATTCCTTCATCCAATAGATCATCAAAGTCACTATCTTAAAACATTTCTTCCATCTTTGTCCACTTGTCCTCTCCTGTTTGGATGCATTCTCCTTATCCAAATCATCATCAGAAGACTCAACCTGCCTGTATATCCTCCTTCTTGGGTGTGAGATGCTTGACTTCCTATTTCTTTCTAATTTCTTGACTCTTTGCTTTAGTTTCAGGATCTTCACAGCTTGTGCATCCTTCTCTTTCTCCAAGTCAAGCACCTGTTTTGATAATTTTATACACATAGCTATTAATTCTTTCAGTTTTAGCCTACCCTCATCACTTTCAGGTGTGTAACCTCCTGTGAGAGGTGAATCATGAGGTGTAGGTGGTACAATGCCCATCAATTCAAAAGTATATTCCATGCTACCCTCCCCACTTCCAGATATGTGACCTTCTGGGAGAAGGTGGTATCATTAGCTTTTCTACACATCTCTCAGACCTAGTCTGAGCAAGAGCTCCCCCCATGGTTTCTTGGCGTCTGGGACTGCCACCTGTATCCATTCCTTAAGGAATGTCAACATTAGGCGTTGCCGTGGTTTGGGTCCTAATAATGTTATCACTGTCCTGTGCTGCAATTAAGCTAGCATCAGTTTATTGATATCTTATTCCATAACGTCACCCCCCCTCTTTATGGACAACACAACAGCTCCAAGGTCTAAGGAGCACACGTAGTGCTGAGTTAACTCCAGAGGCCTTTTTGGCTCTTCTATGTTTTTGAGTCTTTCTGTGTTTTCTATGATATGTAGATGGAGATGGGAGTATTTGCTCAATGTGAGCTTTAGTTTGAGGTTCATGGGAAACTGTTAGAGGCGTTTCATGTGAAGTGGTTCTGTTTTGAGTTTCCTAAACCTTTGGTTGTAAGGATTGAGGGTGTATGTTGGGGGTTCCAGGGGGGTATGCTGAAACCTTCACCCTCAGGTGCATGGTTTTGCACCAACATGAGTCAAAAAGTGGAGTAACTTTTCCTGAAAAACCTTTACTTTGCCTTGCCATAGTTTAGAAAACCTTTTAGTATGGGTGGGTGTGTCATAAGTAACAGTGTAAAAGTTTTGTAAATCTTAAGCTTGTTATTGCAAAAAGAGTTGTAAAAACCTTGGATACATTTAAAAACTTCTTTGAATCCAATTTCCTTAACATACCATCAAAAATCAATATTAAAAAATTAAAATTTTTATTGTTATTGACCCTTTGCCAAACAGATAACTTACTGAAGACAAATTAGTTAAAACCCATATCCCAAAGCCATTAATTTGAACTATACAATGAAATTTTATTTATTAGGAAATTCCTATGTATAGAAGAATGAACCTTTTTTGAAAAGTAAGATTTTGTTGAAAGTTGTACATACCCCCATCAATGCAAGTTTTTCAAAAATATCATCATTTGTGAGGTAAGTAATACCATCCCTCATCAACAAAGAGAAGATCATATCCCACAGATGATTCTGTTATTACTACTAGCCTTGGCCATTAACTATAGCATGCATTTTGCTTTACTGAATTAAAACTGTTTTGAAAGTGGACAATATTCCAAAACTGTCCAATATAAGAAGCAATAATATAAGGGACTTCAGTGATAGCATAGTTTGATCGAAACATGTAGATAGGAATTCCACAATCTGATGAAATTCAGCCATTCTCATCATTCTTTTCCAAATACGCGACCATGTTATGTTGGTTTACAAAAGCAAGATCAGCCATGAATAATTAAATATGTCGGTATGAAAACCGATTAGGGTTTGATGAATTAATAGCAATTGGTATTTGTAAAATATATTGTTTGAGTAATAGGCTTATATAGGTGCACGAAAGGAACTTAATGACGAAAAGAACCGTTAATTTGTCAAAAATAACCCCGAACAGTATTTAGTAACGGTAAACTTAACAACACTAAAGTTAGGCTAGCAGTACTAAGTTTGTACTAAGCAGTAACTACTTTTCGCACTTAAAGTTTTTTTGCAACCAACCAGACCATCAAACGGATTTGAGAATTCTTACAGTTCGGCGCCATTTGCGGACTGGATAGCCAATTCTTTCATTGTCTGTTAGACAATGTGATTTGATGACCATGTTGTTATGTGGAGTGAATAACAACATGTGAAACTCAGCAGTATTAACAAAGTCACCAGCATTCACACCATAATCAGCGTAACCAAATTAATCAAATAACCTTTAGCTCTATCCTGCAAAATGTTAGTTCCAATCACAAAAATAACACAATCCAAAACAACTTGCATATTGCCATAATAACTGATATTAATTAACTTTAAGCTTAGGCAGACTAGATTTCAGTTACCAGAATTAACCCATTTTCATTACTTGGCAGCTCTTGCACTTTATTCTAAGCATCCATGATGTATAATCCGTTGTACTTATACACATAGTTCCATGTAGCCTTCCCTCAAACAAATCTTCTATGTGTATTATCAGCTGCACCAATTCACATGTACAGCAACACTAACTGAGCCTAGCAGCAGTAACGTTTGTACTAGCAGTACAAAGTTTCACCCGACAGACTTAACTAAGCCCAGCAGTATTAAATAACTTTGCATCATATTTACTTTCACTACCTAACTCAAACATCATATTGTGTATAAGCCCCTTATGTACCTGGTACCATAACTAACATCCCCATAATCTATGCTCTAAGGATTAAGCATACCAATGCTTGCAACCAAAAAGTTAAACCTGCTAACATCAAAAGCCTTTGTGAGAAGATCTGCAACATTGTGGCCTGTGTGAATCTTGATCACCTGAATTAATCTCTTCTCATAAGAATCTCTGATGAAATGGTATCTAATCTCTATGTGCTTGGTTTTAGAGTGAAACAAACTAGATCATCAATAATACAAATGGTACTTTCATTATCAATGTAGATCTTGGTGTTCATGAAGTTGAATCCATAATCAAGCATTTGATTTTGAATCCATAACACCTGACCATAGCAATTTACAGCAGCAACATACTCTGCTTCAGTAGTAGAATTTGCAACTATAGTATGCTTCTTACATTGCCATGAAATTAACCTCTTGCCAAGAAATTGACAACCTCCTGTTGTGGATTTCCTGTTAAGGCTAGCTCCAGCATAATCACTATCAAAAAAAGCTTCCAAGTCAAATGGTGAATCTCTAGGATACCAAAAGCCCAATTAGGTTGACCTTTCAAGTATCTAAAGATCCTCTTCACAGCATGAAGATGTGACATTTTAGGAGTAACTTAGAACCTTGCACAAGCACAAACAGCAAACATTATGTCAGGCCTAAAAGTTGTTAGGTACATTAATGATCCAATCATTGATCTGTATAAATGAACATCCACACTATCAGCTTCTTCATCCTTGACCAATGCCTTGTCAGGTTCCATAGGAGTGCTTGCTGTCTTCACAGTGGCAAAATCAAACTTCTTCAATATTTCAGCCACATATTTGTCTTGGCTAATGAAGATTCCATCCTCCTTCTGTTGTACCTGCAATCCTAAGAAGAAAGTGAGTTCCCCCATAGAACTCATCTGGAATCTTTGTGCATCAAACCTTCAAACTCATCACATAAAGACTTCTTTGTGGACCCAAAGATGATATCATCAACATACACCTGTACTAACAAGATATCACCTTTGTCCTTATTGATGAACAAAGTCTTATCTATAGTTCCTCTTCTAAATCTATTTTCAATTAAGTAGGTAGACAACGTCTCATACCAGGCTCTAGGAGCTTGATGTATACCATATAAAGCTTTTTCTACCTTATACACTTTGTCAGGGAAATTTAGATCTTCAAAACCAGGAGTTGGAAAACATATACCTCCTCTTTAATAGTACCATATAAGAAGGCACTCTTCACATCCATCTGGTACACAATTGTCACACCCCACCAAGGCGAAAACGCGAGGCGTAAACAACAATGGATATCATCATAACACATGGTGTCTATATAGAGAATACTAAAATGAAAACTAAAGTAAAGCAAAGACACAAAGTG
>BQNB010008438.1:0-89955 GCA_026074375.1 Tanacetum coccineum
TGAATAGATATCAGCTGGTAGACCTTGAAGAATGATATTGGTTGCCTTCATATCACAATCAGCTTGAATTTTCTCAGCATCGGATAATTCAGCATATTTCTTTGTTCTGGTCACCCCATTTTCTTTAACAGTAGGCCAAATGAGTAGACCATTTTCAACTGATTCAAGTATCATTCTTCCGTGCTCTCTGTTTTGCATGTATAATTCCATTCTACTTTTACATGAATCATACAGGTCCTTGTCCAACATTGGTGGATGATTGTCAGCACCGGAGAGTATCATGTACTCAGCAAGAGTATTCTTTTATCCAAGTGGAATAATTGAATCCATTTTAATGTGATAAGGAAAAATGATCGTACTGTGATTGGAGGTTGTTGTGTTAAAGTGAGGTTTGATTAATGAAATTGAGTCTTTGGAATACGCGGGATTTTACAATTCTTGATAAAACCGGGAAATCAAGTTTTCAAAGGATTTTACAAATCAAAGAACAACCGTATAATTCACCTAATGAAAGCCTATAAATCACCCAAGCAAAACGTATAAATCACCTAAAGGAAGATGTATAAATCGCCTTAATAAACAACGTATAAATCACCTTTGGTTAAGAATGTATAAATCGCCTTTGGGAATTAAACGTATAATTCGCCCAATACACTTCGAAACTCAAAAACCAAAAATCTTAAAAAGACTCACTTTTTGACGTTTTTACCCGATTTTTTTGTACTTCTTACCTATTTAAGACTATTAGAACCTTAAATACACAAACTTTAACGTTTTTTACACGAAAAATTTAAAATCAAGATTCTTAGTACAAAACCCTTTTTCTAACCAAAAAGACTCAAAAAGATGAATTTTTTGATGGTTTTTCAAAGATTTTTTTGTACTTCCGGCCTAAACTAAGATAAATAAAGAAGAAAGTTACAAGATTTATGGTTTTTAAGGTGAAAACCTTTAGATAGGTTCGAACCAATACCACGCCTAAAAAGAGTCGAAAACCACACACAAAACCTTCGCAAACACCCCATGGCTCTTGATTCGAAACTCAAAAACCAAAAATCTTTAAAAAACTCACTTTTTGACCTTTTTACCTGGTTTTTTTTGTACTTCTTACCTATCTAAGACTAGTAAAACTAAAAACACAAACTTTTAACGTTTTGACACGAAAAAATTGAAATCAAAATTCTTGGTACAAAACTTTTTTTCTAACCAAAAAGACTCAAAAAGATGAAGTTTTTGATGTTTTTTAAAAGATTTTCTTGTACTTCTAGCCTAAACAAAGATACATAAAGAGTAAAGTTTAAAGCTTTATGGTTTTTCAACCTTCAAAAAGTGAAAACTTTTTAAATGGATCGAACCAAACTACACGAGCAAAACGAGTAGAAAAACGCACACAAAACCTTCATAAACACCTCATGGCTCTTGATACCAATTGTAGAATATCTTAACACATACTGTATAATGGATAGATTAGAAAATGTGTTTATAAAGAGATAAATATTTTGTGTCTGAAAAAACACTTGAGAAGAGAGAAACAAAAAAGACATATATTAGATTAAGTGTGTGATGAACGAATGAACAACCAACACCCTCACCATATGTTGGAGAGGGTATAAATACTTCTAGTCTTAACCGCCATGGCTTGTGTCAGTGGTACTTACTATGTATCATGGCCCGGTTAGCTTGCTAACAGAACATAATTTAATCTACGAGCTACGACTATCTATATTGGTAGTGACCGATATTTTTTCGTATTTCTAACAACACACATTACCCAACCTACAGTAACTTTCATGTTTGAAAATCGATCTTTTATACCTAGTTTAGATTGCAGAATAGTAGGACTTTTTGGTGTTATGTGTTCATACTTCATAGTACACATTTACAAAAGCTTTATTGGGAGGAAATCACAATCACAGTAATGATTCATAAGAAATATATAAAGAGGTTCAAGGTATCGATAATCGGAGATACTTCAACTAGGCGTGAGCTTAGTTGTCCGTTTGGAATATTAGCTAATTACTCACTTTTAACAGCTCATAAGCCATGCATGCACTTGTATAACGATGGTGATGTATATAAACGAAGTAGTGGTTTTGCTATTTTAAGAGGTTCTG
The DNA here is from genome assembly GCA_026074375.1 of Tanacetum coccineum. Lineage (NCBI taxonomy): Eukaryota > Viridiplantae > Streptophyta > Magnoliopsida > Asterales > Asteraceae > Tanacetum > Tanacetum coccineum. Next base: position 2,115 of record BQNB010008438.1, read on the forward strand.
TAAATATGCTTCATCAATTTATATGTGGTGTGTGAAATGTGTGATGGCTTATGTGAATAAACCATCAAATTAAGGAGCAATATGTGTGGTCCAAATTTACATGCTGCTTTCTACGAGACAACTAACACCCAGCCATACAATATTATTTGTGGCAAGTATGTCAGCAATTTGAACTGAGGAAAAAGTAAATACAAAGTTTTATGCATTTAAACAAAAGAGTAAATTGGCATAAATCGTCCCTGAAAGTTTGTCAAATTCAATGTATCGGTCTCTAACTGTTACGAATGTGCAAAGATCGTCCATCTGAGAAAACCGTTGGTGTCTGAGAATCCATGAGTTGATAAACCTTTGTTTAAGAGCCGTTGCTGTTGTCAAAAGTTAATCGTCCCCGCAGGGACGATTACTTGCACCAAAGGTCTCCCAACAGGGACGATTCTATGCACTTTGATAATGTTTGAGAACGAAACTATTCAATATGGGGCCCAAATTTTTTCGAGTAAAGAAAGGGAAGGGGCGAGTGATCGTGGGGATATATGCAATTTATGGGCTCAGAAAACAAAGGAGCGTATTTGGTATAAAAATACGCTATGAGTAGAGAGGCGCATAAGATAAGAATGCCTGCGAGAGATTTAGCATAATTAGCATATTTACCTCAAGACAAGAAGAGATCGTATGAATAATAGGTATAGTTGTATAAGAACACTGGGTGGGGCTAAAAAGTAGTAAATTGATACTTGAGGTAATGGTTGAATCAGGATGTAGAAGTATGAGGTGAAAAAGAGCTGGCCCAAGGTGTCTATAAACAAGCGCGCTTATCAAGATCAAACTCACTAATCAACAAGCATGAATTATGTCAGTGATTTACGTTAAGATGTAGATTAATGTGTGAGAGGAGTGACTACATCATGTGATTTATATCGTAGTGGTGTGGAAATTTGTTAAGGTGTACAAGATGTGCGCTACTTATTTGTTGTGATATGATGGAGCGCGTATAGATAATCGTGTGTATTAGTGAAATGAATCCTTAGTTGGGGGGTCGCGGTTGGGAATGAATGAATCAACCACGTGTCCATATTGTTTGCACGCCTGAGCAAGCTCCTTAGCCGATGTGTAATCCGGAAAATTTAGTGACACCTATTTATAATTGACATTAGTAACTAGTGTATAACGTAGCTTGAGTAGTAAAATGTTGTACTATTTATGGCAATACAAATTTATATAGTATATAATTTTAGATTTTTATTTATTAAGAAAAAGATATGTGATATTTGAAGATAAAATTATTTTAATACATTATTAGTTTTAATATTATTGTTCATTTATTTTTCATTTTAGGTTGTCTTAAAAAATTTATCTACTATTAAAAATAAAAGCTGAAACGGTTTAAGTTTAACGTATTATTTTAATCAAAAATCTTATTTACAAAATCAAAAGAAAGCATTGATAAATTGTTTTAAGCTATATAAATTTTTTTTGGTTAACTTTTTATAAATTAAAACAATAATAAATGTATTCTTTTTAGAGACAATTCCATTTTGAATTGGTTTCTCTTGCAGAGGACCGAAAAATCTCATTTTTCCATTTTGACCAAAGATTTCGCTCCATAGGTGGAGCGAAATATGGATTTTGGAGCGAAATACACGTGTCACCGTCTAAGCATGCCTCGATTACATGAAATTTAAACGGGCCATAACAATAAATGATTTCGCTCCATACTTGGAGCGGAATTAATTTTTTAATATAAATAGTTTCTAGTGAGATCGATATTCGTGCTATATTTATTTTTGAGGAGAAGATATCGCTCCATAGGTGGAGCGAAATCCCCTATGTAGAGAAATTAGGGTGTAATGTTTTTTTTAGGGTTAGGGTTTGGTTTGGCATTTTAGGAATTAGGTTTAGTTTTAGAGAATGAAAAAATGATTACGTGCATGTTCGTCGATGTTTTAGCATCTGTATATGTTTTATATATTTATTTTTTATATGTGATGTATGTTCTCTTTAGTGAGCTTTACGTAATGAACACAAATTTGTTGGTAATGTAGTTAAGATGAATAAGATATTATGTATCAAAGTGTGTCACTTGTTCGTATTTTTAAGTTTTGATATTTTAGAGTTTTTGTTCGGTAAATGTATATAATTTATGAATTTGTATTGAAAACATAAAACTAACATTACCCATTAAAATGACTACTACATAGGAAACACCCCATGTACAAGAGTACATGACCAACCTTATTTCGACGATACGATAACATTAAAACTTAAAAAAAACGACAAACATGGTTAGGGTGGTGGTTTTAAGCAATAAAGCTTTTACATTTCTTTGTAGTTCTTGATCAATTGACGCTTTTCTTCCATGCTCCTCAGCAACTCATCTCTGACGCTTTTCAAGTATGTAGCCTTTTTCATGTCTGCCCCTGTCATGCACCCTAGAGCGTAGCGACCATACTCGATTAGTTGGTGATTTGGTAATGAAACAAGCCTGTTAATTTCAGCCCTACGGTTTGTAAATCTATCAGCAAAGCGATGCATCAAGCTTAAAATTTGTTCCTCCAGACAAGCCTCTTCATCATGAGCTTCTTGTAGTGCCATATGTGATGTATGTTCTCTTTAGTGAGCTTTACGTAATGAACACAAATTTGTTGGTAATGTAGTTAAGATGAATAAGATATTATCTATCAAAGTGTGTCACTTGTTCGTATTTTTAAGTTTTGATATTTTAGAGTTTTTGTTCGGTAAATGTATATAATTTATGAATTTGTATTGAAAACATAAAAGTAACATTACCCATTCAAATGACTACTACATAGGAAATACCCCATGTACAAGAGTACATGACCAACCTTATTTCGACGATACGATAACATTAAAACTTAAAAAAAAACGACAAACATGGTTAGGGTGGTGGTTTTAAGCAATAAAGCTTTTACATTTCTTTGTAGTTCTTGATCAATTGACGCTTTTCTTCCATGCTCCTCAGCAACTCATCTCTGACGCTTTTCAAGTATGTAGCCTTTTTCATGTCTGCCCCTGTCATGCACCCTAGAGTGTAGCGACCATACTCGATTAGTTGGTGATTCGGTAATGAAACAAGCCTGTTAATTTCAGCCCTACGGTTTGTAAATCTATCAGCAAAGCGATGCATCAAGCTTAAAATTTGTTCCTCCAGACAAGCCTCTTCATCATGAGCTTCTTGTAGTGCCATAAGGACAGTTAATCTAACATCATTTGGATTAGTAGCCATTGTAGAAAATAAGAAAATACAATTAACAATGTGTTTGAATGATATATTTGTTTAAACTGAGAGGCTGAGAGGCCTTAAGTTAGGTATATATATAGCATGTTTGAAACTAAGATTTGCATCCATTATTAATTTATCATTTCAGAAACAGTAAATGAATTGTCAAATCATGTCATAAATCGCGTTAAATTTTAAGCGATAAACAACCTTGTCATTGAGTAGTCTTGTCTGGTGCAGTATAAAGTAAATGAATTGTCAAATCATGTCATAAATCGCGTTAAATTTTAAGCGATAAACAACACTGTCGTTGAGTAGTCTTGTCTGCTGCAGTAAAAAGTAAATGAATAGGGATTGAGAAGTCTATTTAGTATAGTTATTCAATAAAGTAAATGCAGCCACACATTGAATGCTTTAAATTATTGAATAAGACTAGGGTTTCATGTATAAATACAATTAATACGTGAGTGAGTGGGTCACACTATATATACCACATTTTAGAAGTTGTTCAACTTCAACAGCTAATAAACATTTAATCCTTATTTTATTTTTTTTAAAATGGCATTCAAGGTCCTACTACACCATTATGGAAGATTCACTTCTCCACCTGGAAGAAAATTTGTTGATGGGATTGTAGCTACCGTAGATCCAGTAGAGTTAAGCAACTTTTCAAGCAATCAAATGAAAGCAATCTTAACCAAATGTTTGGGATACGACGAAAACTCCGCAACCTTTCTTTATATTAAGAAAAGTAATCGTAGTTTGGATTCAGGTCTTGTACTATTTTTTTAAATGATGATGGTTTCTTCTTTACGAGCTCTATATGCTTGTTTTCTTTTGATTTGATTATCACCAATTTAAACGTTTTAGAATACCTACTGAGTTAAAAAAAACCAACTTCTAATTCCATTCATTTTCCAAGCTAGGAAACTCTCTGGTAATTTCAGGAACCCCTTTATTATTAAAAACCAATATTCTATATGCGATGGTATTACAGTGGAAACATATGGTGGTAACATCTGGATTGTGTTATTATATTCCTCCCAAAATTTTACGAAATTAATTGGAATTATAGGGACGAAGATCCAATTGTGAAGTTATAGCGGCCAAGTATGGCTCAAACATTACAGAGTACGACTGTCCGTCTCACAATTTATTATGTGGTATCGAAGCTAACGGTGATGTTCTTCATTGGGCATACAAAGAATCACTAATTCGTCTAACAGGGGCGTTGGAAATTTGCGTATGGTGTTTTATCTACTTTATGTATGCGATTCTAAGGTCCTTAAATGTTGTGTTCGAATATAAAATAAATGTGTTTCTTAATGTCTTAAATTACATAACATATTTAATAATAATTTGCTTTATATATTTGCCGTGATTTATTACATTGCCATGGACATGTCAATTCAATTAGTCTACTAATTGTCATATTCGCTTAACATATTGCGTGACCTATTACATGCCCATGGACATGTCAACATTAAGGTTCTACTCATGTCATATTCGCTTTCTTAAAATTTTAAAAATTGTAGTGACTTTCATACTATATATACTAATAAAGTAAACATAAATTTTATTTTAAATTCTTCTAACACTTTTCATTCAATTTTTAAGATGTCAGACAACATACCCTTTGACATTCAAATGGATATCATGAATCGAATTCTGTTGAAGTCTTTACTTCAATTTCGTTCTGTGTCAAGCAATGGATAAGTCTTACATAGACAAGTTTCAACTTTCATCGGGGAATTACGGTTTTTTTCGGATGAGATACACACTTGTTGTTTTAATTTAACCTATAAGTGAGGTCTTGGGAAGGTTTTTATGTGTTCAGTAGGATGAAAAATTGTCTTCACACCTCTTATGTTAAATTTTAATATTTCTCTTTCTACACAATGCTACATCTGAAGGTGTATTGTGTTTTAGTTTGACGCAAATACATTCTTTTTCTTTGGAATCCATCTATTAAAAAAATGGTCGGGGTACTTTAGTCCCAATACACAACCACCTGATTCACCAAAAAAAGTTATTTGGTTTCGGGGTTCATCCGACAATCTTTAGACCAACTATTGTGAAGATAATTGCCAATTGTATGACCAAGGATCATGTATGTATCAGTTTTTTATGGTGAGCTCGAGAAGATGGTACAATCTTGAAAAGTTGCTATGCTTACCAAGTGGAATCCATCAGAATAAAACGATAGTCAGGGCAAAGTAGTTATGGTGGAAAATATATGGGTTGGTTCAGAGAAATTTTATGGTTATGATGGTATTTCTTTTAAAAATTTACCATGCTAGTTTCTTTCGATTTGATTACTCAACCAATTTCAACTTATAGACATGCTTAATCTATGAAACAGTTAGGATTGGGTGGTTTTCACCTCCATACTCTATTTCTCAGCTACATAACTCTCTTATAATTTCTGGAAGTTTTATTTACGGTGACAGAGAATTATTTATGTTTGAATGGGCGTTACAAATTGATGATAGTGAAGTTTCATCGCTATAGTATGTTCATTCAAATTACCATACCAAGAAATCATCAGTTTAAAATTACTCGGTTTTTAATAAGGATGGAGGGAACCAATTGTGAAGCCAAACGGACATGCACAACATACCTCACTGGTACCAAGTGTTTAATCCAACCGTTGAGAGCTTTTCAAGAACGTTGGTGTTGAAGGAATACGGTATGTGGTTCATTTTTTACACTAAATTCGTGGGAAATGAAGGTCGTTGTGCAGTGTAATGAATTGTACACCAAATTCGTCGGGTGAGACATTTTTTTTTGACAGATACTCTAAAAGACTCCAACAGGTATAATGGCTGTACAATTCATTAAAAAAGTCTTAAAAAGGAGGATGGGTTACGCAATTTCTATCAAAGTGGGATATGTTTTGATACTTGTTATGTTTCTTGTGTTTACCCAAAACCATCAATGCATTATCTTAACATACCGTGGAAAAAAACATTGTTAAGGTTTTTGACAACGACACTGTATTTTAGTTTATGATTTCGTGATTTTATCGTATTAGAGATTGTGATGCTTGTTTCTACTTTATTTTCACTATTTAAGTCATTTGCTTACTTTAAAATTTCCATTGAACATGATTTGTTAATGTTAAATATTACAACAGTATTTGTCTCGAGTTGTACACAAAATCATATAAAATAAGGATCTAATATATCCACATTTGTGATGTATCCTCACAACGACAATCATAAAACCTAGACGCCATATTAACTCTAACGACGCTAAAAAAAATATTAGGGTCACCATATACTACAGGCGTCATATCACTACAAAGGCTTTCTATCACCTAACTAGTAAACAATGCACAATAGAAAAGAGTTTCGTTGTCGGGGATAGGGAAACAAAATCCATCATTGTATATACTAACTAGAAATTGTTTGGTAGCCGTGTGTCTTTGGAAAATGACCATCTTTAGCAATGACGTTCAACAAACTAGTCCATTATTTCGATATGAGAGCCTTTAATGTATGATATCGATCATCGTTTGGCAATGAGTCCTCACATGAATTGTGGGAACTAGGTAAATTAACTACACATGTAACCCAGTGATTACCATTGCAATGTAAGGGCATATAGACCTACAAATATAAATTAATTCAATTAAATCACAAGCAATAATTTATTTAATATTAAACTTATATAAATATATAAATACGTTTAACCACAAATACTTACAATATCAACATCATCCCATGAAGGGTAGGGACGCGATGATCCATCCAACATTCCTATAAGTATGAATCTGTTTTTAATATTAACTTCTGTGACCCCCATGTGAGGGATGGGTCATTCCCTGTTTTGGCCACTGTATATCGAGCACCAGGGGCCTAGCTCGAATAATCAACTCCATCCAGCAATTGATTTGCTGATAGAAAAAAAATTATAAATTATTTTGATTATATTAAATAAACTTATATACTCATTTTAAACATTTATTAATATACTTACATCGTCCGACAACCAACCAACTTCGCTCAACTTTTGATGCTCATAATAGCCACCCTTACACAATAAAGGTACTAGTTCTTGCCAAAACTGTACCCCAACTGTATTAACCCTTGATATAGCATCCAAATTATACATATTCTGGTGCGTTGAGAAATGTCATCAATCAACATATTGCCTTTTTTAGATGTATGTGGTTCTCACAACCTGCATAACAATCATGATAATACCTATATAAAATAACCAATTTCATAACTACCTTAATATATTAATATATTAAATACTACTATTAGGATTACCTTAGCAGGGTCCACATTATAAAATGAAAGGTATTCATCGGTAGCACATGAACCAGTAACCATAACCTCTTCTTCAAGTGGTTGATTTAAATCAATACCCGCGTTTGCAAGATCAAAAGGTGATATTTCGTCATTCCTCATCGTTTTTCTATTATTGTTAACCCGTTTCGTAGGTGCAATTGTAGTTTCTGGCAAAGGGCGGTATGGGCTCAAAAAATATTTGCTTGGACGAGTATCTCTCTTTGCACGCTGCATTGCATCCTAAATATTTTTTAATCATTTATTATTGTATCATGATTAGTAGAATACAACCAAAATGGACAGATATACTTATTGATTAGTAGAATACCACTCCAAAAACATCACGACTGTGTGATGGACCAGCCTGATAGTTAGATGAAAACGGGGCAAATCCTTGTAGTGCCAAAAAAGGGGGGTTCCGCAACATACGGAGTGTCGGGATGTGAGGGAAGATACCGAGAGGAACACGATGCAAATCCAGGTTGTGACATAGTCGTCCCAATATGTGGGGTGCGCGGATAAGTCGGGGTCGTTTGGGTCCCTTCTAAGAAGGAACCGCTAGCCTGTGTCGTGAACAATTGAGGACCACACTGTGTTTTGAAGATAAAAAATAAACATATTTAGATACTTTTTTTAAACTAAAATACATACCATTAAATTACCAACCAAAAAAAATACCTCCGTGTTTTGAAATCCACTCAAATCGCTTAAACCAAAATGTTCACGAACCTCGAACGGTGCTTTCATTGGTCCCGGCATACTAGAAGCGTTCAATCCCTCCTTTAAATTATTATATAAATAATTGTAAACTAGTTTTTCATCTTTATATATAACCTCATAAATATAACACCAAAATAATTTACCTTAAAATTCTTATTCATGCTATTCATAATTTTATATTGGTCAACATTCTGTTGCTGCAATTCCTTTATCAACTTATTGTGTTCAGCAACACGTTGATAAAGGTCGTTTGAAACAGCCGTCGGTATTTGTGGTGGTTCACAAATATGACCATCAAAGAATGCTCTGCTTGAATACCACAACCGCTTTAGCTAAGCTCTGCCTCTAATTTCTAATAGGTTCAGCTCCTTTTAAAAATTAAAATAGGAACAATTAACTATGATTATACAATAAATATTTATAATGCTATACCAAAAATAAAACTACTAGTTATAAATTTTCTCACCTCAAAAAAAAGGCTCAAGATATGATCGATAAAACGTCTCACCATTAACCCAAGCAACTGCTCTAGGGTGACGATCAACATGTGTATAATAATTAAGAGCCCTTTCTTTATACGCCTCCAAAATCCACGTCTATAAAATAACTACTAGTTTAGAAATAAAATTCACATATACATATAGATAAAAATATGAATTAACAATTGAACTTACCCTTGAGCCCATGTAAAGCCCGACAATGTATCTTTGCAGGACGACGAATATGACCACGTAGGGATGCATAAAACCGCTCCCAACGTTTGGGGTTTGCATCTTTTAACTGCCGGTACAATTTTGGCCATATGTACGAACCCCATGGATACTTTTCCCACATGTTTATATCATCTACTAAGCTTAACCACCATTCGGGACATTATTCTTAAGGCTCTTGACTATAACACCATATGCAATACGGCTAATAGACAAACGGCAACAGCATCCTCGTCTCTCAAACTATAAAACTCTTCGCTTAAAATCTTATCTATCAACATTTGGCCAATTATATTACTACCATCTACATGTGACTCCCAAACTCGTCTTCTTAAATCCAAAGGACCGTGTAAAAAATAATTAAATCATCACTAAATTCTACACCAAATCTTAACCCGTTATCAAGCAAAATTCCTCCCTAACCAAATTGTTTCATGACCATTTATATGTACGTAAAAGGAACAGCTCCGTGTCTTCTTTTAAACTTCTATTTGCCGACAACTCATAAAGTGTATTAAATCCAATTTCTGATTTCTTCTATATCTAACAAAACCAACCAAAACACGTTTTCTAAATAATACCTTCCCTACGGGCTGCTCTTATTTTTTTTCCTACTCACCTTAATCAACGCGATGTTTTAGTATCTGTATATGTTTTATATATTTATTTTTTATATGTGATGTATGTTCTCTTTAGTGAGCTTTACGTAATGAACATAAATTTGTTGGTAATGTAGTTAAGATGAATAAGATATTATGTATCAAAGTGTGTCACTTGTTCGTATTTTTAAGTTTTGATATTTTAGAGTTTTTATTCTGTAAATGTATATAATTTAAGTTTTGATATTTTAGAGTTTTTATTCTTTAAACACCACCACGTCGGAACCACAACCGCCGCACAGCAACACCACCACCACTACAGCTCCACCACTTTTCTTCTTCTACTTCTTCTCTACTACACAACTTCTATAGTAAACTCTTCTTCTACTTCTTCTCTTCTTAATTTCGCTCCGAAACACATATACACAAAAAAATTTTTACCACCAAACATATACAAAAAACTTACTGTCTGGTCATTTCGATGTCAAGTCCAACAGTGCAATTCGCTCCATGTATGGAGCGAAATCCGTACATCCCATCTTTATTTCGATGTCAAGTCCAGAGCAGTGCAATGTCGCTCCATGTATGTAGCGAAAATCCGAACAAAGATTCATCCCCATCTTTATTTTTTTTAAATAATGCAAGTTTCGCTAGAGAAATCATTTATTGCTATGGCCCGTTTAAATTTCATGTAATCGAGGCATGCTGAGACGGTGACACGTGTATTTCGCTCCAAAAACCATATTTCGCTCCACCTATGGAGCGAAATCTTTGGTCAAAATGGAAAAGTGAGATTTTTGGGTCCTCTGCAAGAGAAACCCATTCCAAATGGTCCTCTGCGGTAATTTTCCCAAAACTAAAATCACAATACTTATATCCTCAACAACACCTTCAAACTGGATTTATCCATAACCAAACATTCCAAATCTACTTGGCCATCTAGTAATTATCTCATAAGCTTGAAATTGAGTTTTCTTTGATGGACTCTTACTTTGATCAACACTTGATGAACATTTACGTGATAAATCTTTAGCAAATCACAACACAATTTTCTCGCTTTCTCACAAAACACATCAAGATGAACCCTTAACAAAACTTTGTTCCCCGTTCTATACCTATGAAAAATATAACTCATAAATCCAAGGTTGCAAAAATCTTGAATCGTTAGCTAGGCGGTCGGCCACCTTGTAGCTTGTAATCGGTAAAGGCGAGATTAATCGGATTGGAATTTTTGGCAAAATTTGGGTATTTCTGGCAAGTTTTGTGTATTTCCGTCGAGTTTTAGATATTATTGGCAAGTTTTTTTTCTTCTAAAAAACAACTTGTAATAGATTTAAGCCGTTAATATAAGTTATCAAAACAAGTTTACGGTGAGTTTTATGTACTTCAGGCAAGATTAGAAGGTTTCCGGCAAGTTTGACCACCGTTGATCGCCGTTGACCACGGTTGACCTCTTTGTTTGACCCTGTTACATTAATCGGCAAGGTTGGTGGCCTTGTAGCGTCTAATCGGCGATTAATCGGCCTTGTAGACCTTGTTTTGCAACACTGCATAAATCCCATTTTCACTGCCTTTATTCACAAACCAAAACATACTCACGAATCACAATACATCATTGTTAAAAGCATCATAATTTTAGACATTGTTTAAACTTTAAAATCACAAAAAAAATCATTAAGACATTTCATCATACACTTTATGAGCACTTTCATAAACACTTGATTTGTTTCAAAACTAAAAAAGAAAAAACAAATAAAGATTACAAAATCGATGTTACTAGATGTTAAATTAATGGTTTGTTAATGAATAGTTGGCATAGTAATTTCGTTTTAATTCAAAGTCAACTTCTTTTTGTTTTCGGTTACGTGGGTTTTCGACTTGACATTGTGAGCGGATTAATCCGAAGGCGACTATCTTTTTGGATAGCCCGGAGTCGGCGTAGGTAAACCTCCGTGGCCACAAGGGGATTAGTTTTTCCCTGTTGGATTTGAACTCTTGACCTCCACTTTAGAAGACTGATATTCTTACCGTTGTGTCACCCCTTGAAAGTATAATTGGGAGGAGAAGATAAAGAATGTGATACACGGGAAATATGGGGACACATGTTAGGCTGGAGAGGCTTTTTAGGCTTTGTAAAAAGCAGGTTTTTACTATCACTTTTGTTAGTGGTTATAAGCCTAGAAAAGGGTGAAGATAATCAATAGCAACAAATTATCAATGAATGGTTACTGGATATCACTTGGAATCGTGTTATCACTTTCCAAAGTAAATTATTCAATCCTATTGCCTGGGTTTCACGAATATTTACTTGGGATAAGACCAAATGTATGTTATTGAATTAGGTACAAATCAATAACCCTAGCGCATCTAAGTGTTTACGTTTTTTGTATGTCTTTTTTATGAAGATGTTATGATCTCTATTTATAGGAAAAAGATCTTCTAAAGTTTACATTCAACATGATAGGTAATGTTGTATGTTTTGTGAGGAGTGAAAAAACAAGTGGGCCCTTAATTATAAGTTAAAAAAAATCATTTACAATTTAACTTGCATTTGATTGGTGAACATGACATATCATGTCGAAACCAACTTTAGAAGATCCTAATCCCTATTTATAATAGAGATCACTATTTATAATAGAGATCACTCAACCTTAGTCAATGGAATTATGAGTGATTAACGATCCATTAATCACTACATGATTAGCCTCCATAATTGTAGAGATTAGTGGTTACACGACCAATTAAACGTGATCATTAATGTAGTTATAACTGTCAATTGAATAAGTCAAAGCCATTACAAGTATTTGAATTCACTCCAGCTAAGTCATTCCTTTAGTGACCTCAACATTTATCACCTAGCTCACTGAAGAGCATACACGTTAAAGGTTCAAACTGAAAAAACTTACTGATGAGTTAACCCGCTAAAAAAATCTCTGATGGAGTATCTTGATGTGTCCTTCAAGCTTACTACTCAAAGACTAAAACTAAAGTCAATCAGATGATACCCTTCATGAGACGACATGAATTCCTTTACCCTATCAGCAGAGTGTGAGAGTCAGATCACCTATGGAAAGTACACTAGGCACCACCTATTGACCAATCCTTCCCGGTATGAACCAAACTCATAATTGAACTAAATTTCAACAACTTTTCATGCGATCGCAACTCTTTACAAAAAAAAGTAAGTAACTCCCAATGTCGTCTTTCACGATTATGGTCACAAAATCGACATTCACAGTTGAAGGGGATGTTGAGGACGAAGACAACCCATACCCCTACCAAAGGAAGAGAGGATGCTTCCGGTACTACTAACGAAAGAACATGACCACCGAACCTTGTATATGTGAGGATCGATACCCTAGACCACAGTCTCCAAAGCACAAGGGTGTTTAACCACTTTGATCAACCCTACCCATCTTCCTCGAGTCGCAACTCTATACAAATAATGCTAATTAAATATCATTTGTAAAAATGAAATTACAAAAATATATTGCAAATGCCATGTCAAATGACCAAATATTCTCTTAGAAGACATCACTTTCAAGGTTTTATTACATGTCGATAAAATCAAACATGACTTGATTGCCATGTTAGCATGGCATACTGGTTAGGATAAGCACAAGGAATATGTTATGCCATAAAATGTCTCCTTTTTTTCGTTGTTACATACCAAGGAAATTAGGTAGCTTCCAAGTTATATGATCATATACAATCACTGATTGTTTGTTCTACCAAAACAGCAATAACAACCCCGTCGAGGCAGGTATGCGGAATTAAGATGTAGACGGTCACACCTCTCGACTGCTTCGAGAACATCTAGGCGGCAATTCTATTATTCAATAGCTAAAGTGTCATTTTTATTGTTTGAAAGACATAGATTGTTATAAACTGGATTTCTTTTCACTCTGTTCTTTTGATCTTTTCATCAAAACTGGCATTCATGTCAACGTTACAAATTTGCTTGAAGGGTGTGTATCAGTATAGAAATTTTATTGACTTAACAAGATATTTCTATGTAGCTACATCGTTTGTCAACCTTCGTTTTAGCTACTTAATTCAATATGCGATTGTGAAACAGTAATAGCACTTTTGACTTCGCGGTTAGTTTGCAACTCTACATGCCACCATATAGAGTAAAGAAACAATCACGAGAAAAATATATAAAAAGATAAACCATCTTCCTCATGTTTGAGACAGTCGTCTATACGCAACACAAGAAACAAAGTGTCGACTCATTTTGTACAAAGTTGAACGGAAACCATTGATTTTGGTAACCAGAAGAAAATAGGGTTCATGCTTATATGAATTATGGCAAGAAGCCTCCTGAATTCACTCTTTAACTAGAGGAAGCGGTCAAAATGGGAACAACTGGCAAGAACTGCATCTTATGGATAGTCCTGACTAGGAAATAAGAAAGTAAACGCTCCGAGAATAAACATGTTGTGTAAGGTGATTGGAATCTTCTTAGGTCAACTGGCTGACAATCGGCATAAGATGCTGAGCACGGCTGCTTGAAGCGTAAGGCTGATCCGTAACGTCAACCGCAGAAGAATGCAGTTAGAGTTGATAAACAGGAGAAGGCCGCAATACTTCTCCATCAAAGCGCCCCCATTAAAGAAAACATTTAAGGATACATCGAGTCTCTTGTATTTCATGTCATAGCCTTTATACCCGAACCGAGCATATCCAAGAAAGACACAAGTGGTTTCCTTTTGTTTGAATCTAGAGTGACTCCAACATTTAATCACAATCAAACACAATCAAAACCTTAATGGCATAGAGGGACTAGTATTGTAAAATTAGAAAAATAAGGAAGGGAAGCCTCCCTCCCTTTGGCTATAAATAGCCCTCTAATCTTCATTAGAGGGTGATGCTCTTGTAAACAACTTTCATTTTCCCTCCTAAATAAGATTTGAATTTTCCCTCTATTTTCTCTCATTCTCTCTAAGCTTGCATATTGATATGATTGATTCAAGATTCATGTGAGTACTATCATACCAATTGAATTCCAAATGTTTCCACATATTCGGATTTCAAAATGGCACATCATGCATGCTAGTAGAAATAAAAGGTGAACAAGCATTTATCTGGAAACTCAAGTAAAGCTACTTCCTTTGAAAAAGACTAAAAATTGAAATTGAAATTCATGATTCATCCACTCACCAAAAATCAACTGATCCACAGCATAAATGGTTCGATCCAGGTTACTTGTTTTCTTTAACGAGTCAACTGGTATACTAAGACGAATTGCGTAAAAGAACATTTTTAAACCGGTTGGAAGCCACCCATGGTGTTTTTATGTTATGCATGAAACATGTTACATCGTTTCATCAAACGATAAATTATGTTTGAAAAGATACAGCAACTATATAACAAGAATTTCATGCAAGTTAGAGAAAAAATGCTTCAGGTCAAGGCGGCCCAACCTGTCCCAACCCGCCCGACCTACATATTTTGCCACCTTTACTCAGCATGCATTACCCATTTCACACTCTTCCTAAAGATGCTCCTCAACTACCCCTAGAAAGCCATGAAATCTCATTTCTTAGCATAAAAGGCAAAGGGTTTAAAACACCATATTGGTCAATCCTTAAACCCCACTGCCAACCAAAGTCAATTTCCATAGATTCTTCATGTTTCCCCTTTTGATTTCTTAGTTTTCCCTCAACTTTCAATCAGTAAAAATATTAAAAAAAAAAAACAAAGGTCATATAAACTTCACCAAAAAGCGAAACTATTGACTATTTTATCGCTAAGCGCTTTATAAAAGCTTACAACTTTTTATTCAATTATTCAGAAAGGTTCACGAGACACTTGCTGCACTCCGCTTGATACCCAAGATATCCTTGTTTCAATCATACCATCCACTAAAAAAACTGTATATACTAAACATGTACTGATGTATCGGATTGACACTTACATTTACTAGATTTAGTGGTCGAAATACACATGGTTAGTTGAGCATAATGAACACAAAAATAAAATAAAAAGTCTTTTATGATCAATGGATGTTTTTATGTATTTAATATAGTCATTTTCAATATCTAGTAAGCCTTTTTCTTTACGTAAAGGTTAATCATGTCTTGTGGCCACTTCTTGAGCCAACTTGATAAAGTCTACCTTTTATTTAAGACTACATCACTAGTATCAATCGATTAGAAAGACTACTCTACTAGTAATTATCCAATGATCATAAGTGTAATTTTGTTCACAAGTTAAAACAAGTTCTTTCTAAATCCTAAAGGGTTAAGATTTGTTCACATACTGATATTCAGGTATGTATACAAACAGGTCAAACAAAAAGCATTAGCAGGAAAGAAACTGGTGAAACGGGTGACGGGTTATAAGGGATGAAAGTCGCCCAAAGTCTATTTTTATTCTCTTAAATCGTTTCTATTTTAAGATTTATATTATTCTTCTAATGCTATTGTTTTTGTAATAATATTAACGCATGTATATTTCTAAGAAATTTAAAACGGACAAAGCATATATGTGAATCAACCAGCCTAACCCGGGCCTGTCTCTAAATGTACTAAAACTGACCCGTTTAAACCCAAACATGTTTTAACCCGGTACCCAACCCCGCCATCTGCCACATGTACAATAATGGTGAACAACTAAGCCTCGAGCAATGGTTAATATCAACTACCTACTACCATTACTGAGGAGCTTCGAAGGTCAAAAGTAAGTCCAAAATTAGTTGCTTCTTAGCTCTATATAAATTCATATATATAACCCTCCACACCACCTTAACTTAGCCTTGTAAACTTCCTCCCTCTTATCATAAGAAATGTCTCCAATCAATGAAAAATCACCTCAACACTGTGCCCAAAAAAAACTCATAACCATCAACAAACATCACAAGAAACTGTACTACACGTTCACGACTGTCATCCTCTCAATTCTATTACTCATACTTCTTGTCTGGTTCATACTCCACCCTGCCAAGCCAGAGTTTGCCCTCAAAGAAGCTGATATATATCAACTCGCTCTCTCGGGATCTCACCTTCTTAACTCATCTATTCAAATCACTCTTCTGTCAAACAACCCGAATCAGAAAGTTGGTATTTACTACGATGAAATACAAGTTTATGCTTCGTATAAGAGCCAACAGATAACGATTGATTCATATGTCCCTCCATTTTATCAAGAACATAAAGACAAGAATCTTTTATCAATGGTTTTAGTTGCCAACGGGTTACCTGTGGATCCATCTTTTAGGTATGAAATGGGTCGTGATCAAATGGCGGGAAGATTGGTTTTGAATTTCAAGGCAAATGGACTACTTAGGTGGAAAATAGGAACTTGGGTGTCAGGTAGGTATAGGTTTAACGTTAATTGTGTTGCGGTTTTGCCTTTTGGTTCATCTGCACCTGCAGGTCCATTGACTTCTAAGCAAGGGAGTCAGTGTTTTACTACAGTTTGACGACCAAATACTATATGTAGGTCTGATTTGATTCCAGAGATGAGGAGTAATATTGATAAAAAAAAAAAAACCGTAAATGTATAGTGTAGTGTCTATCGTGTGGTTTGTAAAACTTATCGTCTATAATGATAGTTTCTCTTTGATATACCGTAGTGGATTTCTACTATTTACTAGCTCTAATGCGGGATTAAGAAAGATAAATATAATAGTTATAGACAAAAGAAAAGAATCTTAAACTTTTAAGCCAATAAATCTCCTTTGATGTGCACACACTTTAGAGATGCATAAAAAGTAATGGGATCCTGTGGAGATCCTTACTAGAGAGTAGAGCTGTTAAGACGGGCGGGCCACGAAACTGGTCAAAACGGCACAGGTTGAAATGGTACATTACTTGGTTAGACCAAAATGGGTCAGGCCGGGTTGATTGACCAGCAAACACTTTTGGTCCATTTTAAGTCTTTCAATAACTAACTAAGGCATTAAATATGATTACAAAAACATTGTTATAACAACGCTAACCTAAAATTTTAATTAAAACGATTTGAAAGTTTTATGCATTAAAAAACACTTTTTTTGCCTCTCAACCAGTTTCACCCATATGAGATAAACAAGCCCGAATCGATCCATTCATGCGTAAAGTGGTCGAAACAGCAACCGCTACTTCTTGCTATTGTTGTAAATAATCCCATCAGATACAACTATATAAAGCTCAAATACGCGTATGCTATTAATCTTGTTATACTATTTTTTTAAACTAAAAAAGGGTACAAATCTTGATAGTAGTAGAATTGTTTCTCCCATTCTTATTAGCAGCTACTTCTTTGGTTTCAGATAATGGCAGTCGCTTTCAATCAACATTATGCACCAATGTCCACCAACTCTCATAATGCAAAAGACCCTAATCTTTTGTGTTGTTTCGTCAACATCATTGTAAATCAATAATGTCAACATCATGGTAGATCAGTATTAAACACAGAAGTACATTTTACTGCGGACATTCTAAACATCATATATACATAACTTTTCATGTTTTGCCTTACAGAAACTGGAAGTGGTGCTCCCAAATGGTGAAGCATTTCAGCCACTTCAGGGTGGCCTAGTGGCAAAAGGGTTTCTGGCTATCACTCTAAAATGTGTGAGGTCTCAAGTTCAATTCCTGCTAGGTGCAAACAACCTTGAAGTGGCCACGCCAACCTCCTGAAAAGGGAGGGCTTCTGTGTGGCGGTGGGTTCAAATCCCGCGGATTAGTCAGGCAATGTGTCAGAAACCATGGTTACCACAAAAAAAAATGGTGAAGCATTTCACGAGATCGTACTAATGATCACTTCAATAGTTCAGTCACCTTTCCAATTACGGTGAGCAAGTAAGCTCCCAACAATGGTTAACAATAACTACCTACCACCATAGCTGAGGAGCTCTAAATGTCAAAAGTGACGGCGTCCAAAATGTTGCTTCTATTCAATAAACGCAAATAAAAAAGTTGGTGTTTACTATGATGAAATTCAAGTTTATGCTTCTTATAAGAGCACCAGATGACACTCCACTCATTTGTCCCTCTGTTTATCAACAACATAAGGTTAACAATCGTTTATCAATGGTTTTAGTTGCGAACACGTTACCCATGGATCCATATTCCAGTATGTAATGGGTTGTGATCAAATGGTGGGAAGAATGGCTTTTAAGTTTCAGAGCAAATGGATACCGCAGATGGAAAATAGGAACTTGGGTCTCGGGTAGGTATAGTTTTCTAATGTAAATTGTGTTGCCGTTTCACCCTTTGGTCCATCTGTACCTGCTTGTCCATTATTTTTCAAACAAGGGGGTCGGTGTTCGACTTCAGTTTGATTGAAAGACACTATTGAATATGATTGGATTTCAATTCTAGATGATCAATGTGAATTAACTATGTAAACATGTAGTAAAGTGGTCATTGTTTGGTCTGTAAATCTTATCGTCTATAATGATGGTGTCTATTTGATATATGGTAGTGGATTTCTACCTTTTGCAATCTTTAACGTGGGATTTTAGGAAAGATACATATGATAATTATAGACAATAGAAAAGAATCTTAGATTTTAATCTCAATCTCCTTTTAAAAATGCACAATTCCTTTACTGTGAAACTAATGGGATCCTTAATATTATACACAAATGTTACTAAAGTTTGCGTAAATGTTTGATTACGTTACTAAAGTTTAAAACGTTACAAATAGGTTACTGAACTTATAGGAAGCACACACTTCAATATTTTCAGTGTTAATCGGGTAACCTGAACGCATATTTTCGGATAAGTTAAGTAACATAAATATCGCGTTTTTACAAGTTTAGTGATGTTTACAAAAAAATTTATAGGTTTAGTAACTCATACAATAAACATGTATACTTGAGTAACCTATTTGTAACGTTTTAAACTTCAGTAACGTAATCGAACATTTACGCAAACTTTAGTAACTTCTTTGTATATTAACCCTCCTTAATATTGCTCTAAATCGTTACAATCCAAGATAACTATATGAAGCTCAAATAAGGCTATACTAATAATCTTGTTATAATAGTTCCTTTTTAATCAAATAACATGTCTAATTCTTTAGGTGTAGTATAACAGATATTATCTCACCTAGTTAAGCAATTCCTGTATTTAAAGAGGATGACAGTCGCTTTCAATCAACGATGTGTGGCTAACGCCCACAAACTTTCCTAACGCACAAAACCCTGATCGTTTTTGTTGTTGGTCAACATCGTAGTAAATTAGTATTAAACACAAAAGGGCTCATGGAATTGCAGACATTCTAGCTATCTGTTGACAGCAAGAAGCGCCGCTTCTTTACTCATCCTAGAAGTAGTTTTACCCGTTTTCCCCATGCAGAAACTAACAAGTGGTGTTCTCCCAAATGGTAGAGAATTTCTCGTGATCTGCAGTTAGGGAGAGTGTCAATCAAATTCTTTTGTAATTTATACTTATACTAACTGAGCATGTTTAATTACTGTCATGATATTTAAACATTTCTTGCAAGAATGCCTAAAGAAAGACACACTACTTTCAAAGAGAGTGTGGTTAAAAGTTTAAAAAAGCAAAATCACTTCCAAAGACTCGCAATGATTGCCACCACGGAGTAACTTAATGGTGGCAATCTATCTTCTGTCAGTAATAAGGACCCTAGTTATAACTGAGAGACTTGTTTAATTATGTTATTTAGGTTCATTTAGTCAAACAAGCCACCAAAGGTATTTTCATAATTACGTAACTCTAAAAATAGGAATTAGGACAAATAAAACGCCATGCTTGATTTTATGTTCAATTAGGGTTAACATTAGCATCATTTGTGAGAAACTGCTTCTTATAATTAAGACGTTTTTGAGTGAACAGAAGAAGACTTTGCATTGTGTTAGTATCTTCATTACTTCCTGTAAAAATATAACTCAAGTCTTATCAATAACTTTAGGTTAAAGTTGATGTTCCAACTTTCTTAAAAAAGGTAAAAGTCTGGTCTGACACCCAAGGCAATGCAAACATAATAAGCATTCACCATGTAGTGCCCATTAGGTTCAAAATTACTCGAGGAAATCTAACTTTATAAGATACTCTTGACTCTAGATAATGAGCTATGCTAAAGATCGCTTGATGCATATGCACAGAGACTGCTATTTATAGATAAAAGCTAAACCTTTCTTGAACCTAAATTACTCTAAAGAACGTTGTGTCTCTTATGAAATATGGTCGGTTGGAATCTCAAGTCTTATGTAGTCTTAAGACTTACTTCATGTTGACAATATGTACTGTACAAATTAACCAGGAATGTATAGCACCCTGACATTTGTAAGGTTTGGCACCAAGAAGGTGGTGGAAATGTAAATATACAAGAAAGGAACATCTAACAACTGAGCGAAACAGGAAGCAGATCAACATCAGCTAATTCCAGAAACAACCATATATAACAAATAAGAACACAACATGCTACCTCAATAACTCAGCTGTGATTTTTCATTTTTTTGTGAGCCATTTGTTAAGAAAGGATCCAAAGAAACAGTTATCAACACCTTTACTTGAGAACACGACAAGAAACTAAGAACCTGTTGATTTTATACGCTACGGTGTTTAAGAAGCAATAGAACCACAAACCATTTCTTATGTGCCTGCATATTTACTCTATAGTCAATAGTTAAAAGCATCCTTTGAGCCATTAAAAACTAGCAACAATAACCAAACTCCTGATACAGAACATATCGGTAGACAATACTGGATTCAACTTACATCAATATATGCAGGCCATGGCGGTACCTAATTAGATCCTGCCACGCCACCACTCGCTTAAATACAGCCAATAATGAGCCCGTGTTGAAAAAAAAATCACCATACAACACAATTGGCTTGATTTATGTTAGTAGCCAAATAGCACGATGCACGGCGTGCACGTATGGCCATGTATATAAGTTGATCTAACAATATTACTCGGTTGGAAGCTCCAAAACAAGCTCTTGACCATGAAAAAGATATCTAGCTTAACCTTTTCTGACAAAAATGAAAGCTTACTATTACAATCACATTTCAATTAAGGGGTGTTTGGCACTGTAAATGTGATCGTATGATTACTGTGTTTCCAAGTCAATATTTAGTATTCCGGCTATCAAATAATCAATTTAGGCAATCGCTGCAACAAAACCTATTCATTCTAACTTTATTATGCAGGGGTCATCATATTTATAGAGCATAATAATCAAAATTTGGCAAATACGCAATAAAACTCAGTATGTTATTATCACAACTTCAAACATTATACACACATCAAACACTATCACGATACAACTTGCGAAACCCAAAAGTTGGGAGAGCTCAAAAACTCACCGTTACAAAATGCACAACTCAAGACTCGACACTAGCACTACCCTCATCAAACCATTTCCAATAATTCTTCCTACACTTCACTGCCTTGTCATCCTCCCCTTGGCCCTCCCCCTCCTCAACGGTACAAAACTCGTCACAATCGGGCAACCCGTCAACAAACACATCCACACTATGCAACACATAACACGCAAGCAACCCCGGATAAGAAACCAACACTTTTTCCTCCACACGACACCTACACGTCTCCTCAACCACTCTAACACACTCCCCTTCCTTCCCCAACTCCCTTAACCGCCCCTCGCCGCATCATCTTCCACACTCTCACTCAGCTTCATCTTCTCGGATAACGGCCTAGACCGAACCCTAACATCACCATTTCACAATTCTTGATGGGACTCGATCAAGATTCGATTTTTATCATCTTTAATGTTGAGAACAACTACATTGACTGTTCTGAGAGGGGGGTTTTGGGTGTCGTTTAAGGATGTTTCACCTGAGGTTAATTCTTGGAATAAGTTGTGGATGTTTTTGGTTCCCGGTCGGGGTCTCCATGATGAAAAGGATTCTTGTGGGATACGGGTTTTGAGATGGTCTGAGAGGGTTTTTGGGGTGGTGAAAGATGGAGGCATTATTTTGGGGATGATGAGGAGATCGAGTTAGTTTGGGGGGTGTTTGGATGTGGGTTTAGGGAGAAAGATGGAATTGTGAAGTAGGTTTTGGTGGGGTTTTAGTGATGGTGGCATGTTTAATTACTGTCATAATCTTTAACAGTTCTTGCAAGAACGCCAAAAGAAAGACACGCTACATTCAAAGAGAGTGTAGTTAAAAGTTTCACAAAAGGAAAATCACTTCCAAAGACTCACAATGATTGCCACCATGGAGTAACTTAATGGTGGGGCAATCTATCTTCAGTCAGCATTAGCAACCCAAGGTACATCCGTCAGACTTGTGTAATGTGTTATTTAGTAAAAGAGCCAATGATGGTATGTCCATAATTACGCAACTCTAATAATATATATTCAAACAAGTAAATTTTATGCTTGATTTTATGTTTGATTAGGGTTAAGTTAAGCAGCGTCCATCTCACAAAAGAAGAAGATTTTGTATTGTGTTAGTATCCTCATTACTTCCAATAAAAATATCACTCAAAGTCCTATCAATACCTTTAGGTTAAAGTTGATGCTTCAACTTTCTTAAAAAAAGGGAAAAGCGCAAGCCAATGCAAACATAATAAGCATTCACCAGGTAGTGCCCATTAGTCTCAAAATTACACTAGGAAGTTTAAAAGTGCTACATGATAATCTTGACTCAATTATGAGTTACTCTAAAGGTCTCTTATTGCATATGCACAGAGACTGCTATTTGAAGATAAAAGCTTAAACTTTCTTGAACCTAAATAAACCTTAAGGAAGTCGGTCTCTTATAAAATATAGTCGGCTGGAATCCTAAGTGTTATGTTCCATACCAGGAATACAACTGTTACATTAGTCATGTTTGGTGCCAAAAAGGGGGTAGAATACTAGAATGCATCTAAACAAGAACGAAAAGGAACATGTAACAACTGAGCTACACTGGAAGCAGATAAAAATCAGCAACAGCAACTGAAACCATATAAAAAATATAAACACACAACATGCTTCATTAATCATCCGGCCATGGATTTTTGTGAGCCATGTATTTAAGTAAGGATAAAAAACAAACATTATCAACACGTTTACTAAAGGACACGACAAAAATTAGAAACCTTTACTAAAGGACATGACAAAAATTAGGAACTTTACTAAAGGACGCGACAAAAACTAGGAACCTAGGATAGAAATGCCTTGCTTGTAAGGAAAGATAATAGGGACCTAGGGGTTTGGAACATAAAACATAAACAACCAATTGAGATAACAGAGGAGGGTATTAAAGATGGTATAGAACTTCATACTATTACTTCTGCCTCTGCACATCTAGACATTAGTTATAAGCATCCTTTCAGCCATGAAAAACTAGCGACAATAACAAACCTCCCGATATTGAACAGAAGGGTAAACAGTATTGGATTCAACTTATGTTGAGATATGCAGCAGGTCATGCTGGTACGCAATTAGATCCTGCCATGTGGCTGCTAACTTAAATACATACAATCATTAGCAATATATTTTTTCACCAAACAGCAAGATTGGTTTCACATATTGTCAAGATGCATTACCTACACACATGGACAACATTACGAGGTTGGGTGGACCGAAACAAAGTTACTATGACCTCCCACTTTGGTACCAAAAACATCAAGATTTCATTTGTATTGTATCAAGTTCAAACCTTTCAGAAGGCAAAAAAAAAGCTTACTATTTCAGACGCATTTCAATTAAGGGATGTTTTGCATAATGTTTATTTGTGATCATACGATTCATGTGTTTCCAAGTCACGTATGATTAATATTTAGTCTTATAATCAGTTTAGCAATCGCTGCAGCGAAACCTATTCATGTTATCTCTATTATGCAAGTGTCATTTCATACAAATCCTTAAATAATCAGAATATGGCGAATATGCAATAAAACTCAGTATCTTATTATCTCAACTTCAAACATTATACACACATCAAACACTATTCAATTCATTTCTTTCGGAAACGAAAAGTTAGGAGAGCTAAAAAACTCACCGTTACAAAATGTTGCACAACTCAAGACTCAGACACTAGCACTACCCTCGTCAACCCATTTCCAATAATGCTTCCTACACTTGACCGCCTTGTCATCCTCCCCTTGGCCCTCCCCCTCCCCCTCCTCAACCGTCCAAAACTCGTCACAATCCGGCAACCCGTCAACAAACACATCCACACTATGCAACACATAACACGCAGGCAACCCCGGATAGGAAACCGACACCCTTTCCTCCACTCTACTCCTACACGTCTCCTTGACCACTCTAACACACTCCCCTTCCTTCCCTAACTCCTCCTTAACCGCCCTCACCGCGGCATCTTCCACACTCTCACCCATCTTCATTTTCTCGGATAACGGCCTAGACCGAACCCTGACATCCCCATTCGACAATTCTTGATGAGACTCAATCAAGATACGATTTTTATCATCTTTAATGTTGACAACAACAACATTGACAGTTCTGAGAGGTGGGTTTTGGGTGTCGTTTAAGGATGTTTCACCTGAGGTTAATTCTTGAAATAAGTTGTGGATGTTTTTGGTTCCGGGTCGGGTTCCCCATGATGAAAAGGAGTCCGATGGGATACGGGTTTTGAGATAGTCTGAGAGGGATTTTGGGGTGGTGAAAGAAGGAGGCATTTTTGGGAAGATGAGGAAATGGGGTTTTTTAGGGGGGTGTTTGGATGTGGGTTTAGGGAGGAAGGTGGAATTGTGAAGTGGGTTTTGGTGGGGTTTTAGTGATGATAGTGATGGTGATGGTGGTGGCATGTGGTGGTTACTGGTTAGGCTGCTGCAAAGATGGTTCCAGTGGTGGTGGAAGAGGGTGAAATCGGTTCTATACAACTTTATAAATAGGGGAGGCGTGGCTTGACGGCAAGTCTTTGCGAGCCATGACGATTAATGATGTTTTTAAAGCGTGACTTAAGGCGGCACAAAATATGAAAATATTTATAAATTTATATATTTATATCATATTACAAATATATTGGGTTTACAAAAAGTGTCATACATAGGGAATAAAGTCAATAAACTATCTTTGCATGTAATCTTTTTCATTTATATATAAAAATACTATTTTTATCGAAATTGAATTCAAAAAAGCCTTCACGCATCACGTTTTATCGCGTCTTATCACGTTTTTTCACTCACCATCACACGTCAAGCCTTAAGATCAAGCCTTGGTCTATTGTGTGGCGTGGAGGTCACGCCTCGCGCCTTTGCGCGCCTTTTAGAACCATGGTTCTATATGATACCGTCTCAGGGTAAGTGTAATACTTTTCTCTCATGCTATCAACTTCACAACTAATTTAGAAAGGACTTGTTATTATACACAAAATATACTTAACATAAACAAAATAACAACTTACGCAATTTAAATTGAGCCTACAAAACACTCTACGCGATTGGCCGTGTAGTTGATCGAGTCTTGCATTATTTTAGTTGAAGACTTTGTTGTGTGGGATGGCTGTAATAGAGAGGACTCGGTCTTGATGCACAAGACTCGGTCATGAGTCACCTTATTACGGATGATCTTATTTCCTATCTTTTTCTTTTTTCAAATTTTTTAATTTTATTTTTGTTATAAAACTACAAAGCAGAAAATACATAACAAAAATAAAAAATTTGATAAGTTAAAAGTATTAAAAGACAAAAATTACAGAACATAAACTGATAAAAAAACAATCTTGTATTGTTAACAGATGAGGTAAAAAGTGAGCCACAAGGGATAAAAGGTGGACCCAAGAATATGTATAACAACACCATATTTAGATTTTTTTTTTGAAAATGCGGTGTGACACCGCATGACGGTGGTTAATTCGCCCTCTAGACGGACACACGCACATGAGGCGAATACGGCGTAACCCACTCGTGATCACCTGTGAAGTTGTTGTACTTAATAGATTTAACCCAACTAGGGTAATCCTGAACAAGGGCGTGATCTCCTCGAGATATCATGCAATAAAAAAGAAAGTCAGGGAATCAAAGACACAAGGTCTTCTTATAAAAAACCGACGAGAGAGGAAAATGTTACTAACCTTGTTTCGCCATTTTTCTCTCACAGACTCAAGCAAGGAACAAAAACTTCCAAGAAAGAAACTGCCACTGGTTAAAATGTAGAGAAAATAAAGTATTTTGAGGGGAAGTTAAAGGGAGAAAAGTTAAAAACATAACTTCTTACTCTCTGACCCCTATTTATAGGCGAGTAAAAATGATAGTGGGAAATAGTTGGCCCAAAGCCATTAGGCCAGCACAACACAAACATGCGCATGTTCCAAACGACCTACTAGACACGCGTGTAGTCACGGTTCATGATGACATCATGCATAGTCGAAACGACATGTATGAACCCTCCGAAAAAATCGAAGAGACAAAATTTAAACCATTTCAAAAAAGATTCTATTTCCTTCTCCACACAAGCATTTTTACGACCCTATCCTGAAAAACTCATGCGTCACTTGGGCATACCGACTACACGCTAGTTATCATTACAAGTATAGCACAACAAGCCTGACAACAATAATACTGAAACGATCCCTGGTTGCCAGGCACGGACTAGGAGGACTCAGTTATTAATTCCAGCATCATCTCACTTGTACATGACAAAATATTAGACTGAGGGGGCTTGATAGCGTATATCAGTGGCCCAACCTACTAATCATACGCTCTGATCAAGCTCATCTTTCAAAGGTCCGCAAGTCAATACACGACAAGGACCATATAAACCCAGACCACACTTAGCATCGTAAAGCATTCTCCCAGGCCACATAGTACATGCGCATAGGACAATTGTCTCCAACCACCGCTACGGCTAAGATGTACAAATCTGACGGGAGGCAGTGGGAGACACACAACCAACACTATAGGAAGCTAGCACTTCCTTGTACGGACCAAGGAGACATTCCTACCTGTCCTCCGTGTCTGCTAATCGGATGATCGACGTGTGTCCTCCCCATAGCCATTGATCATCCCACAAAGGGTTTACCTCTAAAACATACATGCCTCACTATAAATAGAAGGCATCCATCACAACTTCACCAAGTAAGTTCATACACGTGGACACAACCGTTACACACAGTAACACCCACACATTACAAAGATGGTTTATTTGAGTGTTACCTGAACTTCATGATCTCAATACTCTCTTCGGGTCCTTACTGTTCAACATGGGAAACCCAAAAACACAACCATTCTAGATCCTTCTCTAATCACATTTTTACATTACATACGTAAACAATATCTTTAAACCTTGAATGCGGATTTCAAATTAAACTTGCAAGGAGCATGCATAACTTGTCTCAGACAATACACATAATAAGAAATATCATGTCCACTCAATATAAGATGTATAATCTTTCCAACAAGCTTTTGATAATTGTCAATTCCTATCAAATTATCATCAACAACAAACACATTTCTTTTTTTCTTTAAAGAATATTTATCATTGATAGGAATTTGGTTTACTAGATAATTAACATACCAAACTCAGAAAGAAATTCTAAACATTATTTTCTTTGATTTAGATAAATACCATTATGAGTTCAAAAACTTCAATACCAAGATAATATTTTAACTTACCTAGATCCTTGATCATAAACTTTGAGCTCAAATTATCTTTAAACTTATTTATCTCATCATCCTTATTACTAGTTATAGAAATATCATCAACATAAACCAATAGCATAATAAAAACATCATATTCAGACTTAGTGAATAATGAGTATGCATTTTTTTTGCTTTGAACATAATTATTTCTAAGTAATGTCTCAATTAACTTCTCATTCCACTTTCCAGGGGCCTGATTCAAAGCATATAACGACCTATGCATTTCGCAAACACTTTTATCATTCTTATCAAAGTAACCACCATGTAATTTCATATACACATCATCAACAAGTTCACCATATAAGAATGCATTATTAACATCAAGCTGATATATATGGTACTTATTTTGAACAACAAGAGATATTAAATACCTAACAATCACAGTTTTAACCAAATGAGAAAATGTCTCCTCATAATTAATTCCCTCTATAGAACTGTAGATGGGAGGGGTGAATTCATTCTTTTCGACTTATTTTAGGTTTAAATAAGTTACGTTTCAAGTTCACATATGAGTGTGTAAGCAAACACGCAATATAAATCGTATGTAAAGAGTTAATGGATGAGAGACAAACACAACGATTTATACTTGTTCGGGATGAGGGTTTTAGATCATTCGTACGTCCAGTTGAGAATCTAGGACACCTATACTATTCACTAGTACCAAACCCTTATAGTGGATAAACTGTAGAACCTTAGCTCTAATTGATCTACACCTAGACCCGAGACAGTCCCAAACGGAGTCTGCACCTGGAACCACCCACAACGACCTCGCATATTCTAACCTATTACAAATCTTCTACCAAAGAAGCCCCAAACCCTAAATAAGACCACACCTGATACTTAGCTTGATCTGTTGTCCTCTAAATCTAATCCATAACACAATCACTTAATAAGAAATAAAGATTAAGAAGAGGGTTTAGAGAGAGAAAGTAGAGTGAGAAATGGAAGAGTGGATGGATGTAATACTTGGAAAATAAGCAAAACAACCAACCCCCTCTCCTTGTGTGGAGAGGGGTATATATACTTACCTAAGGCACATATGACGCCTAGGTTAAGTGTAGTTAGGACGGGCGCAACTTTGGTTGGGCTTTTGGCACGTAAAACGTACAAGATTAGATTAGCTAACGAGATCGTGACCCTTTCTAGCATATAACATCGTGTACAAAGTAAAGACTTAACTAAATATAGAATGACCGCGACTTTCCTTGTTCAACTCAATATTTTGAGGCTAAAATCTCTCCTAAAGTAAGGTTATTGTCTTTAAGCTCTAGTAGTCTTGGTCTTTATCTTTATTGTAGTCGGCTCTGTTCCTTCATGCTTTGTGATCTTCGATCTTGAGCCTTTGTCATTGTCTCTTGACTTTGTCTTTAGTTCCAAGATCTTTAATCTTTCCATGTTTGTCTTTGAATTATTTTCCATCTTGCGATCTTGTGCCTTTGGACCGACATGCTCATACTTTGCATCATCTTGAAAGCTAATAATCTCCCTTGTCAATCTTTATCTTTAAGGAAGTTCTTAATTATCAGAGTTGCAGAATTGTATCTTTATATTATCTGAGCTTTCTTGATTTCTTGAATCTTTGATGCTGATATTTGTAGCTTGAGTATGAGTATGTGGTAATGAATATGACAGTGTTGGATGAGGTAATTACGCCATCGTTTAAACCTGCATCTAAAAGGGTTAGTAATAAATAACAGATTTAGACAAATCATGTCTTTGTCATTCGTTGATGTCAGTAACGTTAACCTTTGGTTCCGTGAGGACCGTTTTAAAGTATAAATATTGTACCTGTGATCAGGTAGATTCATTAAAAGAGCTTCCTTGACAGGGTTTTCGGATTAAAGTGTTAGATCCTCTAACCTAGATGCATTAGATTCACTGTACTTGCCACTTCTCTTACCGGAACGCCTCAAAGTAGGCTACCTCACTAATAGTATTGCTACCAATAGAACGGTAAAAGTGAATCCTTGAATTACTATTTCAGTGATTGAGTCGTCAATTCATATACTGGATCATATTGGATTTCT
Source organism: Tanacetum coccineum (assembly GCA_026074375.1). NCBI lineage: Eukaryota > Viridiplantae > Streptophyta > Magnoliopsida > Asterales > Asteraceae > Tanacetum > Tanacetum coccineum. The sequence continues at coordinate 32,228 of BQNB010008438.1, forward strand.
AGTTAACACAAGTTTGATTCATATAGAATCTCGCAAGTCACCTACCGCAATGTTGTTTGATGTTGACACTGAAAGGATTTCCACTCGTCACTGTGACATACTAACCAGTATCACTCTGAATGTTCTGGCAATATCACAAGGATAATGCGTAGGACTCTTTGTTACCACTTGTGTTCTAAATATTGAGAAACAAGTGTTTTTCATGAAGTGTGTCCTAATGAGATTTATATATTGATCTCTATTGGTTGTAGACTCTATTAGTGCGCTTTGGTTTTAGTGACCGGAGGCTGGAGCTGACTGCCACCTTTTCAATATCAACGTTCTCGAAGTGAGAAGTCAATAGAAGCCGTGTTAATCTCCGTGACAAATGAGACAAGAATCTTTGGAGAGAAACTTGAATGGCTGGGAAGGGTTGTGCATTGCATCACTGGGTCCATGATGTCTTTCTTCAATACCAGTATTCATCTTTGTGAAGACTAATAGCATATGTATTGACCCGGTTTCTGCCTTAAGTTGTATGGAAGGCTTCTTTCTTTTCACCCTTTATCCTTACATTTATTTTTCATTCTTCAACCCCTTCAATGTTTACCAAGACGTCCTTACTAACACCTTGTTGTGATTGTTCCAGTGTTAGCTCATGCGTTAGTCAACAATATTCCATTTTCTCATTCATCTCCAAATCATACCTAAGGACTGCGATTTCTAACTATGGAGAGTCCTTGGGTAGATCCCCTCGGTTCTGGTTGGATCATAGGACTAATGCTTAACCTTAACCGCCTTATGACTTCAATCGTCATGAATTAGTTGGTTATTAGGTATAAGATTGTAACCATAAAACCATTTGAAAATCAATCAAAGTGTTTGATATAAATTAAAACTTTTGACACTTTGAAAGTTTTATCTTTGAGAAATACCCCTTACACATGCGCATCGATATTCAAAAGTATTTCGCACATGGAGGAAAGAGTGTAAGGGAAACTCTTGAGTCTATATTGATCACATATTATTAATGTCATTTTATCGATCTGTTAGCCTCGTTTTTAATAAAGTGATGGTCATTATATATTCTCGAGCCTTGTATAGGAAAACACTAGTTTACGGGTATTGTTTAAGCTAATTGGGCCTATGTTTCGGGCTTAAAGCCCATATTTGTTAGTTACGGCCCACGAAGGCCCATTAAAGCCCAATAAGGGCCGACCTACTTTGTAAGGATATATATACCATTCCTAGCTCTCTAGGAAGGGTGTTGGTTCTCATTTTCTTCTATGTGAAAGCCTTCCATTTCTCTCCATCTCTTTCTCTCTCTAAACCCTCTTTCTCTCTCTAGAATTTTTAATATTTTTGTGTGTATGCGTGAGATGATATAGTCTTACAAGTGGTATCAAGAGCTCAGGGATGATTACGTGATTGTTTGTGTGCGCTTTACTTGGAAAATCTAAGAAATCTAAGCATTTTTTTGCCATATTCTTTGAAAAAAGTGACATAATTTTTGGTGTTAAAAATATGGTTTTTATGATAGATATATCTTAGATATAGTTAGTTTTGCAAAAAATTTCGGGAAAAACTTTAAAAATTGTAGTTTTTAGGTGTTTGGTTCGTACTTGTGTTTTTCGTCCAACCAGCGGTTTGACTTGTTCTATTAGCGGTTTGGCATCAAAAGTTAGCAGTTTGTCCTCATTTGTCTAGCAGTTTGGCCTCAAAAGTTAGCAGTTTGTCCTCATTTGTCTAGCAGTTTGGCCTTAAAAGTTAGCAGTTTGTCCTCATTTGTCTAGCAGTTTGGCATCATAAAACTAGCAGTTTGGCATCATTTAACTAGCAGTTTGGCATCATAAAACTAGCTGTTTGGCATCATTAAACTAGAAGTGTGGCATCATAAAACTAGCAGTTTGGCATCATTAAACTAGCAGTTTGGCATCATAAAACTAGCAATTTGACATCTCTAAACTAGCAATTTGGCATCTTTAAACTAGCAATTTGGCATCTCCAAACCAGCAATTTGACATCGTTCATCCAGAGGTTTGACATCATTCATTCAGAGGTTTGACATTGTTCATCCAGCCATTTGACAACATTCATCCAACGATTTGATCCATCATGTCAGGCAATTTGAACATCTTTCTTTAAACAAATCTCTAAACTACAATAACAAAAACACAACTCCAAAACACTTAAAACAACATCACAATTACACAAGTCTCACTCTAATCATTAAAACGATCCTCTAATATCATTTTCACACCATTTTTGCAATGTCAACTCAACAAGACATCTATGCATCTGGTTCCAAAAACCGTCCTCCTATGCTTAACAAGGATAACTACGTTCATTCCATGGTCATTTCTTGTCTTCTTCGTTAAGCAAAAGGAGTAAACCAATGGAAAATTGCTTGGTTGACTACAAACCTCCAGATGGTCTATATGTAAGACGAAAGATCCATTAACCTAGGTGAACCTACACATTGTACCACCTGAGCATGGTCTACTCATAGAGTAGACAGATGAATGAACTCGAACCAAAAAGGGAAGTAAAGCAAATAGAAGCTGAAGATCAAGCTATACAACTATTCACATGGATCTTCCAAGAAGACATCAATATTGCTGCAGACAGCTTTACACAGCTCAGAAATATGTTTATGTATTATGAGCAAATGATGAAAGTGTTCTAGCCATTGGGCTCAAGAAAAGAGGGCTAAGTTGTTTAATTGAATGGGAAAGTTTAATTCTACTGAAGAAGAATCAATTGATCCATACTATCATTGTTTTCATACTCTCGAAAAGTTAATGAATGATTTCTCTAGAAACAAACACTTTCCAGAGAAGATAGCCAACAATCTTAAGTTCCTAAACAATCTTCAGCCTGAATGTAAACGACATGTCACTACTGTTCATCAAACAAAGGATTTGTATAAAGTAGACTACATCCAGTTGTATGATTTTTTAAAATTCAATCAAGCTGAGGTGGATGAAATCAGAGCAGAGCAACTTGCAAGAACACATGATCCGTTGGCACTAATGGCAAATTCTCATAATCCTAATAACTATCCAGTGTTTCACCCAGATCAATCATCATCACTTACCTACATGCAACAACCACAACCCAACAACAACTATATCCCACAACCTTCATTTAAAACGAACTACATGCAACAACCAATACCGAATCCCAAAGACATTTCATATCCCACAACTGCAATGAACATGGCACTTGTATTAATGGCTAAGACATTCAAACTCAACTATTATACACCAACCAACAACAACCAGAGAATTTCATCTAACCCTCGCAATAGGCAGATTGCACATCCGGGTATAAATATAGGTCAAGATAGATAGATGCAGATGATTGGAGGTAATGGTGGGAATCAGTTTGGACAGTATGCTAGGCAGATTGCAGGGAATCTGAATGGGTATAATGCAGTTCAAAATGTCAGGAATCAGGTTGTTCAGAATGCAGTTCAGAATCCGGGTATTCAAAATGTTGGAAATCAGAATGGGCTTATTGTTGTTCCAGGGATTGCTAATCCGAATGTGAATTCGAGTAGGAATGAAAATGTTGTAGCAACACGGACTGAAGGTAATGGTAATGGGAATAATGGTACTTAGATAAGGTGTTACAACTACTGAGGATTGGGTCATCTTGCTAGGAACTACACAGTCAGACCAAGGAGAAGGGATGTTGCTTATCTTCAGACTCAGTTATTGATTACTCAAAAGGAAGAAGCAGGGATCCAACTCCAAGCTGAAGAATTTGATCTGATGGCTGCTGCAGGGGATATTGATGAGATTGAGGAAGTCAATGCAAACTGCATCTTGATGGCAAATTTTGTAGCAAGCATCGACATCGGGTACTCAAACTGACAAACCTCCCGTCTATGATTCAGATGGATCAGCTGAGGTACACCATTTTGACAATTGATATAATAATAAGATATTCAATATAAATACTTAAGAGGAGCAGTATACTAAGCTACTCGCGCCTATTACTGAGCCACATTAGGTTCAACAAAATAACAGTAATGTTATTTCCGTAGAACCTAGCGTGCAACATAACGGAGGAACAGTAGAACAACATCCTACTACCATTGAGGAAACACGTGCTCATTTTGAGTCATTATATAATAATTTAATCACAGAAGTTGAGAAAGTCAACACGGTCAATCGTAAAATGAAAGAAATGAATGCCGATTTGACCACTGAGCTTGCTAGATATAGGGGACAAGAAAAAAGTTTTGAAATCAATAAGGCAAAATTTGATGAACTTGAAACCAGTTATTGAAAGTCTGTTTATCAAGAACAATGTCTTACTAAAAAGATAAATGCTCTTCACTCAAGTTCCGCTAAACAAATAACGACTTTAAATGAGGAAATTGCAAATCTAAATAACCAGCTTTCAAAGGAAATATCAATTGTTTCCTATCTTCAAGAAGAAAGGAAAAAGTTGAAAGATGGTTTCAAAACACGCGAAGATGAGCTTTTTGATAAACTAATTCAATATGAGAAAAAGATTAAGGAATTAGATAACATTTTCGTTAAAACGGGTCAATCGATTCAAATGATGCACATTCTTTCACCTAAGCTAGACTCGTTTTACCACACTAAACAGAAAATGGCTTTAGGTTATCAAAATCCCTTAAATCTCAAGCAAGCTCAACAGAAACAACAGAGTTTGTATAATGGCAGAGTATTATTAGAAAAACATGATCCTCCTACTGTGTACGATTCAGAGGAAACACTGCAACTTGCTCAAGAGAGTTGTTTAAAAATGAAACAATTGAACAAAGAAATAAAACCGGCAAATTATGCAAAAATTAATAAACTTTCTGAGGTTTTTGTCTCTCAAAAGGCCAAGTCACGAGAAGAGGTGTATTTTTCAAATACTTCCAAAACGGCCAGTGTTTCAAACACAATTTCCAAACCATGTTCAAAACTTGATGATGAATTTTCGGATGATACTCCAAGTGTTGCTCGGAAATTTCTCAATGAGGTAAAAGACACCATTGTAACTTTTCATAGTGTTCTTAAACATAAAATGGATGCAAACATAGCCAATTGGTTGTCTCTAGCTTATCAAGAATTTCACAAGATTATCAAGGATGAAATTGATCCTCTCGTTAACCAAGTTGACGCTAGAGTTTAAAATTTCGAAAATCATTTTGTGAAAGAGGTAGCAAAATTTGTTCGAGATTTCAAATATCTTGCACAAGAGGCTGACAAATCTCTTGAGAAGATCATGGTTTTGGAAAATGAAAACGAACGACTCTTGAGAACAGTTGTTAGTGAGGATATTTTGTCTATTGTGCAAAGCTATTCTGTTGTAGATACATCAAATCTCCAAACTAAGCTTGAACGTATGAAAGAGAAAATGAAAACTTGTATCATAAAAAAGGAAACTGAATATGCTAAACTTTGGAAAAATTGGTACAAAAATGTTAAGAATGTAAATATGAAAAGATTTCGTACGATAAATCCTATAATGACATGCAAAATCAAATCGAATGGTTGCAAGCTCAGTTGGGAGATCTCAAGGGTCAGAGTATGAATACTCAGTGTGCATAAGATACCCTTGATCCTTTGTCCCAAAAACTTGATGATGAGAACGTGTCGTTGGAATTTCATGTTTTAAACTTAGTAAAAGAAAATGAACATCTTAAGTCTATTTACAAGAACCTTTTTGATTCTATCAAACATACACGGGATCAAACCAAACTCATAACTGACTCTTTTCAAGAAACACTTAACGATATGATTTATGAAAACGCCACTTTAAGAGCCCAGTTACATACCAAGTTTTCTGAACACCATAATAATGTGAAAGGTACGAGTGTGAATACTAAGTTTGCAAAACCATCATCTTGGGAAAACCACCTTCAACCTCCAGAACAAAACTTTATTCTGTCACTTCATTTCCAAAAACTTGGTATATTCCAAAGGTTGTTGAGAAACATGATTTGACAAAACCAATCACTTCACATTCTGTACCCAAAACACAAGAATCAAAAGTTGTGCAAAACGATAAAGTGATTGCCCCATGAATGTTTAGAATTAATCCTTCTCAGACTTATAGGGTAGACAAATTTATACCTAACAAACATGTAAAAGCAAGCATTAGGACAAATCCGATCACTGTTTCACAACCGCATGTCACTAAGAAAGATGTGAATTCTAACTCAAATGGTTTATCTTCTACACGAGTAGAAAGCACTGCTAAGACCAGAAGGCCACAGCCTAGGAGCAATACAAAGAATGATAGGGCCCCCTCTGCGTCTAAGAGTAGTTGCATCAAGAATAAAAAAGTTGAAGTAGAAGAACACCATAGGAATTTACTATTTTCTAAGAATAAGAAACATATGTGATCTGAATATAATAACATTAAGCCTGCTATTCAGAATGATAAATATGAAGTTGTTTGAGCTATGTGTAAGCAATGTTTAATTACTGCTAATCATGATGTCTGTGTGCTTAATTATGTGAATGGCATGAATTCTTGTGTAAATAACCAAAGTAAAAATGTTTCAAATATTGCAAATCAAAAGAAACATAAGGCAAAAGTCAGGAAACCTAAGAAATCAGGGTTTAAGGAAAGACTTGCTTCACCTAGGCCTACAAAACCTAGAACTTGCCTTAAGTGGTCACCAGCTGGAAGAATTTTTTACCTTAATGGAAAATTAATTATTTCCAGTGACTCTGAGTGTAAGTCTGACACATCTGTGTATGATAATGCAAGTGCTTCTAACCCTCAGGAACCTATAAACAAACGGTTTCCAAATTCTACTTCTTTTCTTGGCAGGTTATCAAAATTTATTTACGATGCGTCGACTCAGGATGCTCCAAGCATATGATAGGGAATCTAAAGCTGCGCATTATCTTTGTTTAGAAGTTTATGGGAACTATTCACTTTGGAAATGATCATGCTGTAGCAATTCTACGTTATGGCGATCTTCAATGGGGAAATATATTGATTACACGAGTTTATTTTGTTGAAGGCTTGAGACACAATTTGTTTTCGGTTGGGCAGTTTTGTGATTCAGATTTAGAGGTCGCATTCAGAAGGAATACTTGCTTTGTCAGAAATTTAGATGAAGTTGATATATTGAAAGGAAATCGTACTACTAACCTTTCCACCATCAACCTCCATGAAATGACCTCTACCTCTCCAATTTGTCTCATGGCTCGAGCTACATCAACCAAGTCTTGGTTATGGCATCAACGTTTATCCCACCTAACTTTTGACACCGTAAATAACCTTGCTAAAAACGATATCATCACCGTTCTTCCAAAATTCAAGTATACGAAAGAACACCTTTGTCCTTCATGTGAGCAGAAAAAAAGCAAAACATCTCCTCATAAACCCAAACCTGTTCCAAACTCAAAGTAGAGGCTTCACATGCTTCATATGGATTTGTATGGGCCAATGTGTTACACCCCCAAAATATCATAGCGGAAAGGTAACCAAGGAATGACTTCATAGCACACAAGCACAAGATATAAAGAGAACACCCTCTATATGAGTCGTTAAAAAGGTTATCATTTGATATTAATAAAACAAACCAAGTTTTCAACAAAATACAATAAGATATTCCAACACAAAATATTATATTGTTTGAAAGTTATCCAAATGATCATTGTTATGCAGGAAAATACTTCAAGGATGCGACTCCACAAGTAGGCCATGCAGTTTAAGGACGTAAGAAATACATGCTAAAATATCAACAATAATGTTGGTGAGTTCATAGGTTTTAGTAATCAGTCATGTTAAGTAAGGGTAGTGTGGACCACAAGATTTCAAAGCGTGACCATTATGACAAATACAATATCACATAAAATATATTACGATTAGACTAAGCTCATGACATCGAGCATTAACAGAGTTCATGTTTACATGTTGTTGCCCCTGTAGGTGTCTATCTCGAGACACCCAAAGTTCCCAAATACAGTGCGTCCGTTTACCTAACCGGTCAACCCGGACGGGGGATGTCAATCCCAATAGATCTATTCACAGCGTTTGTGCTTACACCAAATAACTAACAGTTCATGATAATTGTGGGATAATGGTACTTAGGCAATAAATAAATGTTTAATGTACTTCGTCCATATGTAAAAACGAGCAATGTATCTCACCCCGAGATTTATAAAACAATTATAAAGCGAGTAAGCAGGCTATCAAACTCACCTCAAGCAATAAAGTAATATAAGAAATAAAATGTTAGGCATGGAAAACGATGCACGGAAAACGAGGCACAAAATTCTAACCGCAACCTAATTAATTAATAATGTGCTTTAGAATAGTGAAAAATAAAGTAAAATAATGTGTATGCGTATAAATATGGACCTTTATCACCCGTACATGTTGCGTTTAAGTTTTATAAGTTAAAACGTGGATTACGTAAAAGTTAGATAATAGTTTTTTAAAAGTTTCAAAAGTAGATGACTGCCCAACTTTAACAGTCCATATCTTCTTTGTTATAAACCCTATCGACGCGTGGTCAGACATTTTAGAAACTAGGATATTAGTACTTTAAAAAGCTAGTTTGGCATTTCCCTCAGCTCGGACTCTAAAAGCCTCGAAAACAGTGCCAAAGGGGGTTACTCAGAAAGATAAGGTTGTTTTTCCCAGACTTAAGTTTATTTTTAGCTTTTACTCAGCATAAACAAATCACGGGGTCAGAGTTTTGAAAGGTCATTACTTGCTCATTTTAACTCTATTTTTAGTGATTCAAGCGGATATAGAAAGGTGGACACGCCGTCTACAAATTCTTAGATTACCCCAGAACCCAACTCTAATCATAACTAGCTCAAAAAATGGCCTAAAGTGAGTTGGTCATTCACGCTTTATATTTTATGACAACTTTTAGTAAATTTGGCAGATTTTCAATTGGCCGTATCTTACTCGTCCGATGTCCGTTTTTGGTGATTTAACTTGCTAAATTTAAGTTATTGTGCCCTCTACATGATTCACTACTATCCTGACCCATACCCTCAGCCTAGGGTGGTCGTGCTTAGTCTCAAAGTAGGCTGCTCATCAATTTATTACATTTAAGCTTTTACATTATTTCGCACCTAAAATTATAAAAAAAACTTCAAAGGCTCTAGTTTTTGATTATGAGTTATTAATCATGTCCAAGTATAGTGTTATGTAGCTATAACCATGTAAGTTTCATTTTAAAAGAGTGAAAACTATTATTTGTACCCGACATCAGATACATGTCATTTTCATTCGAAGAACAAGTTTTTAGGTTTTAAATTTTCATAGGTGATATAGGTTGGATACAATATGATATGCAAAGTATGAAACAAGTATGAATGAGAATAATTGAGCTTACTTGATGTTGGAATGCTTAGAGAAATGTAACCCACAAACCCTAAGTGAAAACCCTAATTATGCAATTATAACCCAAGCTTTAAAATACAATATAACCAAAACCTCGCACCCTTATTCTTTGTTGTTGGTGTGTCGTGGACCAAAGGAGGGAGAGAAAGAGATTGTGATATGTTTTGTTGAGTGTGAGAAGTGAAGGAAATAATAGTTCTATTTATAGGAAAAATGTGTATGTAACTTGCTAGTTTATTGGTTAGGTTTAATGGTAATGAGTCTAGTTGGTTTAAAGAGTATTTAGGAGACATAAGGTACCATGGGGAGGTGTTATGGGCTACATAAAAACGTGGGTAGGAGGGGGTGTAAGGGGTGGAGTTTTATGATGGTTGAATATGGCAAGATATGGTGGTTCAAAGGTTTGTCCATTTGTTTCTTATCAAGATTAGGAGACATGAATTGATGGTTTAGAAAAGAGGGATGGGGGCCCGGTTATGGGTACTGTTATAGAGGGGTTTTGTCTTTTATTTGGAGTTATAGTGTAAGATATTATAAGAAATGGGTAATGAGGAATAATATAAAGGGTTCAGGTAGTATTTTAGGATGTAATTGATAAAATTTATGAATTGTTTTGTTTGAATTTGGAGTGAGACATTTAGAAGAGGGAACAAAGAGGGAAAAATATTAATTCAAACTTATCTATTGCTTTCTAGAAAGTCTTATGATATAAAAATAAAAATAGTATGAACATGCATGCATACGCGAAAGTATTTAAAAATAGAGCACGCAATTATTAGGAAGTCGTAATTACGTGGGATGTAAAATATGATCATGATGTATGTAAAATGATAAATGTATGTAGACTAAGCTTAATTTAAAGCTGGTTCACGTTCAAAGACGTTTCTTGCTATGCACGGGATAACCTCTCGTTTTTAGGTTAAATTGATTACTCACGTGATCAAAGTAAATTGTTTCAAGTTTATAGACAAATGTTTGACCTAAAATTTTTTAGTTGTCACAATCTCCCCTTGTTAAGAAAATTTCGTCCCAAAATTTAGTTTGTGATATACGATGATGAAGTGTTTAGTAAGTATGGGTAACGGATGATTGGAGAATTTCAAGGTACGCCTCCGGCTTATAGTATAGGTTCATGTAAGCTTACCATCAGCTAATTTAATAAAGTGCTTAATGACAGAGAAAGTTGAGGCAACAACGCTTAGACAGCTAAAAGTAGTGTATACGGAACTTCTATTAGCCCTTGTATCAATTAAGACAAAATGTATACGAGTTTTGAGGAGGAACTTACTCGTCGCAATCATAATGTCAATTCAAGTGTCTCCAACTCCATTCTTGTTATATGTCATGTATGCATAGTAGATATCATTCGAAAGTGAAAGAATGTAAGGAGAGGAGCTAGAGAGTATTTTTCATTATTTTTAAAATTTTCATTCCAAACAAGAAAATAGAAATGGGAGGGAGAAATAAATTACAAAATGTAAAGACTTGTATAAATACCCCTCCTAGATGGGTATTTATACTTATTGCTAACCCTATTTTATTTTCCTAACTTTAGTCAAACCTTAGTCAACTTTACTTAACTTTGACCAAGATAGACTTTATTACATTATAATTACTAATAAAACTATAAAATTAAACACAACTATACAAAGACCAATTCATCTAACAATAAACACTTTTCTTAAACCTAACAATCTCTCCCTAAGGGTTGATTATTACAGACGCTTCATCATTTTCATTCGAAGAACAAGTTTTTAGGTTTTAAATTTTCATAGGTGATATAGGTTGGATACAATATGATATGCAAAGTATGAAACAAGTATGAATGAGAATAATTGAGCTTACTTGATGTTGGAATGCTTAGAGAAATGTAACCCACAAACCCTAAGTGAAAACCCTAATTATGCAATTATAACCCAAGCTTCAAAATACAATATAACCAAAACCTTGCACCCTTATTCTTTGTTGTTGGTGTGTCGTGGACCAAAGGAGGGAAAGAAAGAGATTGTGATATGTTTTGTTGAGTGTAAGAAGTGAAGGAAATAGTAGTTCTATTTATAGGAAAAATGTGTATGTAACTTGCTAGTTTATTGGTTAGGTTTAATGGTAATGAGTCTAGTTGGTTTAAAGAGTATTTAGGAGACATAAGGTACCATGGAGAGGTGTTATGGGCTACATAAAAACGTGGGTAGGAGGGGGTGTAAGGGGTGGAGTTTTATGATGGTTGACTATGGCAAGATATGGTGGTTCAAGGGTTTGTCCATTTATTTCTTATCAAGATTAGGAGACATGAATTGATGGTTTGGAAAAGAGGGATAGGGACCCGGTTATGGGTAGTGTTATAGAGGCGTTTTGTGTTTTATTTGGAGTTATAGTGTAAGATATTGTAAGAAATAGATAATGAGGAATAATATAAAGGGTTAAGGTAGTATTTTAGGATGTAATTGATAAAATTTATAAATTGTTTTGTTTGAATTTGGAGTGGGACATTTAGAAGAGGGAACAAAGAGGGAAAAATATTAATTCGAACTTATCTATTGCTTTCTAGAAAGTCTTATGATATAAAAATAAAAATAGTATGAACATGCATGCATACGTGAAAGTATTTAAAAATAGAGCACTCAATTATTAGGAAGTCGTAATTACATGAGATGTAAAATATGATCATGATGTATGTAAAATGATAAATGTATGTAGACTAAGCGTAGTTTAAAGCTGGTTCACGTTCAAAGACGTTTCTTGCTATGCATGGGATAACCTCTCGGTTTTAGGTTAAATTGATTACTCACGTGATCAAAGTAAAATGTTTCAAGTTTATAGACAAATGTTTGACCCAAAATTTTCAGTTGTCACAGTCTCCCCTTGTTAAGAAAATTTCATCCCAAAATTTAGTTTGTGATATCCGATGATGAAGTGTTTAGAAAGTATGGATAACGGATGATTGAAGAATTTCAAGGTACGCCTCCGACTTATAGTATAGGTTCATGTAATCTTACCATAAGCTAATTTAATAAAGTGCTTAATGACGAAATGAGGCATACAACCTTAGACAGCTAAAGTATGTAAACGTAACTTCTATAAGCCTTTGTATCAATTAAGCAAAATGTATACGAGTTTTTTGAGGAGAGAAACTTGCTCGTACACAATCAGAACGTCAATTCAAGCGTCTCCAACTCCATTCTTGTTATATGTCATGTTTGCATAGTAGATATCATACGAAAGTGAAAGAATGTAAGGAGAAGAGCTAGAGAGTATTTTTCATCATTTTCAAAATTTTCATTCCAAAAAAGAAAATAGAAATGGGAAGGAGAAGTAAATTACAAAATGTAAAGACTTGTATAAATACCCCTCCTAGATGGGTATTTATACTTATTTCTAACCCTATTCTATTTTCCTAACTTTAGTCAAACCTTAGTCAACTTTACTTAACTTTGACCAAAATAGACTTTATTACATTATAATTACTAATAAAACTATAAAACTAAACACAACTATACAAAGACCAATTCATCTAACAATAAACACTTTTCTTAAACATAACAATCTCCCCCAAGGGTTGATTATTACAGACGCTTCATCATCGGTAGAATTTGTCTTCCATTTACAAAAGATTCCCATCTTCTCATCTGCTCTCGGTGAGTTAGACGCTTAGTAATTTCTCTTTCGAATGCTCTCATTATGTCACGATCTAGTTTACCTAGCAGATGTGGTTTCTTCCATGGTTCAGATTGAAAGATCTTGAGCTTCACTTCTTTCAAAACCTTTTCCAATGTAGCATTACAAAACTTCACAATCTCCACCAAGTACATAACCCGTATTTTATCTTTGCTGTTCAAGTATATCAAACCCGTAGTTGGCTTGTCGATTATTGAATACGGTTCATGTGCTTCAATACCAGGAAATGTCAATGTTGGTGCGGTTAAATTGACCTTGACGTGATAACTCTCTATTCCCAACTGGAAATCATGAACTCTCTCCCAGATCACACGGCTTTTGATGAATGTTATTAATGAATTCATCAACTTGGTTTCACGGTAGTTGACCTTCTTGTTCCGACAAAGATAATACAAGTCTTCGATATCATTTTTGTTCAGGTACTTGAAGTCAGCTTCAGAAAAACTATCTGGCTTATCATTTTCTCTCATCATAATTATTTGTTCCATGAAGTCCAAACCATGTGGTTGATCAGTAGTGATTCTGAAAACTTCTGTAATCCCGTGATTAGAGAAATAGTCTTCTGGATTGTCTTTGACTCTTCTTTGATTTTGCTTGTACACTCTTTTATGCCATGAATCTTTCCAATGTTGAATTGACAACCGTGCGTCTTCATTAAATTTCTTGAATTTTTTACGAACCCAACGATTAATCTTTTCTTCCAAATCAGCTTCTAGAAATCGTTCTGCGTGTATCTTGTGGAGCGAAAGAATATACTTCTTCTCCTAAGTATTTCCATTCTTAATAATGAATAGATCTTTGTTATACAAATACCTTGGAGGTTCATTTGGATTCCTTTGTGGTCCAAAGAATATGAGAGGTATTGGTATTGGTCGTCTTATGTCCTCTTGTTTGCTTTCCCAAACTATCTGATTCTCCATAAAGTCTGTTGCTTGTTCCAAATGGTAGGCATACTCTTCAGCATTCTTGAACTAATTACTCAACATATCATTCAGTGTAGCCTATATTCTTGCATGATCAAAGATAGTTGGAACACGCTTCTCAACATTTTGAAATTCTGTGATTAGCTGAGGGGTTTCATCTTTAGGAATTACCTCATCTTCGTCAATAATTGTTTCCTCTACCCATGCATCCCATTATTGTTGTTGTTGTTGCTTGGATACATAAGTTGTGGAATCTTTGACTGATCATTTCGACAAAGAACCCCTTGTAGAATTTGAACTCTTAGAAGTCTGTTGTATTTTCACTCTTTTCTCCCCCCTCAGGAGGAGCATCGTCGTCTTGATGATCATCATGATGTTATGAGTGAAATGCATCATCCCTGCAAGAAGTATTAGAGGTGGAAGACTTTTCAAACTTAAGCTTCAATACCTCATACAATGCTATATCATTAGCTCGATCTTGAAGACTTCTATTCATCTTTAGGTATAATTTTTTTTGAAGATCAGCTGATGAAGTTGTATCGGTTGAAGTGGTTATGGTAGGATGGACTTGTATAACATTGTTCTGCACATATTGCTTGAAAAGCTATTCTATGATCTGGGGTGCATGTGAATTGAGTTATTTGGAAATAAGATCAGGTACTTCAGATCGGAAAGCATCACGATCTTCAATAATAGTTTTAGCTATACGTGGTTTCAAGTTGTTTTCAATCAAGTCATCTGTAGCTTTTTCAGCGAGTTATGGTACAATTTCATGAAGAACTTGATCAACTTTCTTGCGAGTCTTCCAGAAATAATCAGTTGTTACGCACTTTCATTCCATGTTCTTGATCATATATCCTTGACGCCTGCACATCCTGCGAAGCACACCTGGAAGTTGACTGTACTTTTTGGAAATGCGTCTTTGCTTGTATGGATCTTTAGATGTAGTGGGAGTTGAAAGTGATACAGTATCCGTCAATTCCTGAACAATATTCTTATCCGAAGATAAGTTTATCCTAGGGGATCTAGGTGTTGTGGGAATTGGTGTCTGCATCTTCTCAGTCCTAATCTCCAAACTACCCATCTCATTACCTTCCTTTGCATCTACCTTCTCTTCTTCTTTGTCATCATCATCATCAACATATTCTGGATTCTCCTTATGACTCCTAGGCTCTAACCTATTATCGGAGTCATCAGCATCATCATATGATTGCTCATCTTTTTCTCCTTTACTCACCTGCTTTTGTCTAATAGTTATTTTCAATGATTTTTGCGGTGAACTTGATTCTCAACACTTTACTTCCTCTTCTTCCCCTGAGGACTAGCAGTAGTAAGGTTAGGTGTCCTATAGGCTCTACGTGTTGACCTATGCGTTCCTTGGGTAGAAACAACCGGTTGTAGTTGATTCATTGGAACGGCTACATTAACAAAACTGTCTCATACTCCTTGTAATCATCAGTGACATGAATCTCCTCGGTCAAAAATTTGTTCGAAATCAGCATCCCTCGAACTAACACATTCCCAGTTGTATACACACTCACTAATGGAATATGATATGAGAAGTGTCTTTTATGGTAAATCTAGGACAAGCTCTATTTATTGTAAAAGGAAAAAAGCTTCAAGCTCAAAAAATGTTCAAGCTCAAAAAAAGGTTCATCCTCAAAATCTAGAAATACTATACCTTCTAAGGTTTTAAAGTTTTATGATGATTCAAGCTCAGATGATTGAAGGAGTGTCTTTAATGGTAAACCTTAGACAAGCTCTGTTTATTGTAAAGGGAAAAAATCTTCAAGCTCAAAAAAAGGTTCAAGCTCAAAAAAGATTCATGCTCAAAAACTACAAATACTATACCTTCCAATGTTTTAAAGTTTTATGATGATTCAAGTTCAGATGATGATAGGACATTGTTAACAGGTAAACCTAGGTCAAGGTTAAAAGTGTTGGAGTTACAAAACATTCCAGCTTTAAAAAAAGAAAATTGAGTTCATGCTATAAGACTGTTGAAGCTGATGTTAGAGTAACTACAGTGTCATTTTAACATGTATGTTTTGTTGAATCTAAAAAACCACCGTCCATTTACGAAATTGTATTTTGTGGGTGGCTTGCATCTTTTAAAAAACAAGGAAAAAGAAATATGCAAAAAGATTATTGTAATAAAAAAAAAAGGCAATGGCAATGGACAGGTTGGTGCAACTGAAGAAACTACAAGTAAAGGCAAAAGGAAGATGGTTTAGCGATAGCCTTTGTTGGTGGACTTGTGTTTATAAAGCTTTTGTTCATCGTTTGTGTAATGTTAAAACATATGGGTTGTATCACAATAACTATTCTATGTTGTCTATGGGGTCTATCCAATGTTTATGGATATTTAACTTTATGGTAGTTATGAAATGTAATTGTTGCACCAGCTGCAACAATAATTCTGCATAATTTGTGTGTACATTAGTTTAGCAGTTTACTTGAACCAGTTAAATATTATAGACTAAAACTCAATTACAAATTTCTAGTAGTAAAGGATGTAAGAAATGTGGTTAATAGTAGAGACTAATAAATAGTGATAACTTAATAAATTGTCACAAAGTTGTCCTTAATAATACGTTTGTGCACAACAAACATAGAGTTACAAAACATGTGCTTACTCATAAGTTTTAGCACAATATACATATGATTACAAACGTTTTTTGCATACTAGTGAAAAACATGAAATATATGTTACCTAAATACTTAAAGATTTACTTTGATATTTAATCAACACCTTTGAAATCATTGTTAGATGAACCACCAGTGTGTGATAGTTGTGTTGCGAGTTGTTGTTCATTATCACCCACATCTTGATTCAACCCAATCAAAGTAACCAAGCTTCTATAGTTTTATCTACCTGCATTTATTTTTGCAACACCAGCTTTCATATTATGGCTCCTAACACTTTTTCTTAAGCTCAGCTTCTTTGCCCTATTTAAAATTGATCTCTTTCTAATCAATTTAACCATCCTACTTTTACAACCCCCTTTTCCGCGATCTAGAACCCGTGATGAAAGGGTATCCCTATACAATCGAGGGTCAGTAATATACCCTTTAAGAGTCAATTAAACCCTAAATTTATATTTTTTTTTTTTTTTTTTTTTCTTTTTTTTTTTTTTTTTTTTTTTTTTTTTTTTTTTTGGGGGGGGGGGAGGGGGGGGGGGGGGGGGGGGGGGCTGGTGTGTGTGTGTGTTTTTTGTTTTGTTTTTTTTTTTTTTTTTTTTTGTTTTTTTTTCCTGGTTAAACTAAAGCATAATGGATCTTTTTCAATAAGAATCACAAAGAAGTTGCTGAAGAAGACCGACCATTATCCAATACAACCTCTTTTGAAAATTCATCTTTACTGATAGTCGGAAGTGAGCGATCATCGTAACCCACATGTTCATCTATCCAATCACCGCCAACATCAAAGCAACCACTAAAATACACATCCTCATAGTTCCAATAATCAAGAGGATTGAAGTGATCATCAACACAGTCTGCATGCAAAAAATCAGCATAGAGATTCTTTCCTTTAAATTCAATAATTTTTCTTCTTAGTTTAAGAGGGGGTGTTCTAAGGCTGGGGGAACGAGCTTCTTCTTTTTGTCATGAAATAAGCTCATCAATGGTCATAGATACAACATCCATTTTTAGTTTTTCATGACTTTTTAGTTTATACTTCACGTCCTCATGATAATTAGAAAAACTTAAGTTTTTAAAATAATAAGCTACCAAGTTTTTAGGTAAATGGGCAATATAGAAGTTAATAAACCCATACAACTCAGCACTATCATACATTTTTTTATATCAAAGTCACATTCAACAATTGTCAAACCTATTTCTAGGAATACAATAAAATTGACCGCGAATCTCACATTCTAGTTTGTATACCAACATGTCAAGCATTTGAGAGTAACTCATCTTGTTTGAGTTAGCTAACTTAAGTGATAAAACTTTCCCATAATCATACCTTAATGGTAGTTCAATGAACACACCATCATAGTTAACTTCAAAAACTGAAAACTTTTTAGTCGAATCATCAGTCCTATATATATTTTATATGTAAAATTAGATCATTAGATGAAAAAGACAGATTTGTGAATAAAAATGTTAACAACATGAACAACATTGTAATATACATAAACATGAACAACTTAATTACATACCTTTTGCTTTTATCCATAGAACAAATTAGAGGTATTTGAGAAAACTTTGAAGAAAGTGAAATTTCTGATTTAACCATACTTATGCATGTACTTGTGTAAGATTGTGAGATCTTATCTATATGTACTATTAAGATACTAATAACAATGTAATATAAGTTTAATATTTCAGGCCAGTTTAATTAAACACACACACACATAACACATATATTATATATTATATATATATATATATTATATATATATTATATCTATATATATATATATATATATATATATATATATATATATATATATATATATATATATATATATCTATATATTAGGGTAATTGGTTAATATTATGGGCTTGAATTATTTTCATGTTAGTGGGCTTTTACTAATACTAATTTGCATGCATGAATCACACCCACTCATAAATGTGAAAGTTAAAAGTCACAACGATTAAATGAATGAATGCATCACAACGGTTAACAAAAAGAAGTATATAAAGAAGTCATCTACTAAAAAAAGATACATCTGTATCCTATTTTTAATACCACCATACACGTAACCATGAATCAATCACCTCTTGCTGAACTACGTGCAACCTCTAACTCAACAGATTTGCCAAAGATATGGATTGTGGCAATGCAAAGAGAGATAGAAACCGACTTTGCAATAGCGAGGCAAATGATGGGGTTGTTCGTACAATACAAACAAGTTTGAATAGAAGGCATGCCATTATAGATGAAGCGAAGGAGATGAAGAATAACACGGTGCTGAAAAGTGTTGTGTTTTTCAGAGAACTTCAAGACTAGGAGTTGGCGCTTCAGAGGGACGCTCAAGATCGACGAGACACAAATAAGGCCCAATGAAAAAAGGAGTTTCTTGATTATATTAAAAGACTTTAGAGGAAAAAAGGGCTAATCATTGAAGTTGCTACTATTGTTTCTTAATGTTGATCGTATTTGATTAGAATATTTGTATTAAACTTTGTTGGATTCAAACTTATAGTTATCTATTAAAATTTGTTGTAGTAATCATATTTGCTTGTTTAATGACTATAATTTTGTGATCACTTCTGCTTTTGTTCTATTAATATTAGGTGGTTGTTTAATTATAGGTATGTAATTAATAAAATAAATTATAGTAAGGTATAAGGGTTGATTGAAATAGCAAAAAGGAGTAAGAAAAGGTACAAGGGTACAAGGGTTAATTGAAACAAAAGGTTAACAAAAAAATGGTAAACACATGTTTTGATACACAATTATAGTTAGCATTTGTGTTTAAAAAAATTAAACCATCTTCTCACGATATATAACAACCCCAAATTTTCATCAATGTAATATCTACTTATTAAATTAAGTACAACTATTTTCACGGGAATATTTTTGCTTTATTCCACCTATTATGCAACGTAACTTGCATAATCAAAGTAAATGAGCTCACGCAATAACCAATGCCAACTATATTTACGTTTATATCAAGTAAACGTCCTAATATGTCAAGTCTATGTTCTAATATCATATTTACCAAATACATTATCCATTTAACGTACCAGTTACAACGTTACTTCAAAACAAGCATTAAAAATCAAGGTTTATACCAAAACCCAAATTATATGTAATGTTTACATATAAAATCAAATGTATAAGATAATAAGGCATGTGTACAAGTTATCGATATATGAAATTCAAATATTTTCCCTCCTAAACCCTAGTACAACTTTCTAAATCTCAAAGTACAAACCAATTAAGCACGGATTCAAATAAGCTCATTTTTTCCTCCATTTCTTAAGGCATTTTGTACCACATTTTAAACACATGTTACAAGCTTCCAATGCACAACATTTAAACTAGATTTCCCTCTCTTTTCATTACACAGCCTATAGCCTTTACCTTTTGTTGGATTCACCTACTGCTGAGCACCCGGATTGTTATTGGAGTCGGATCCGAGCGAGCGAGGATCCAGAGGAGTACGAGGATGATGAGACAGAGGATGGTCTGGTCGACTATCCTATGGACGGGGGAGATGATGGAGATGATGATGACGACGATTCATCTGGGGATGTCGCTGTCATGTTGGTGAGGATGAGGCACCAGAGGCAGAGGTTGAGAGACTTCTGGCCATAACTACTCCATCACCATCACCACCCATCTCACTATCACCACCCTCTGCAGGGGAGCGCCTTGTTAGGAGCATGGCCCTACCTGTACGTTCAACACCACCACCTGCATATTCATCACCCTTACTACCATCATCTGGGTGTCCAACCCAAATCCAGACACTCAGGATAGCATCCACTCATGCCCTTATTGATGCAGTTACTGTCGCATTACCATCACTTCCACTACCACCATCTTTATACATACCACCACCTATTGACCGTAGGGATGATATTCCCAAGTCTGAGCAGCCTCCCCGTAAGAGGTTGTATTTGTCCATCATAGGCTCCAGATACGAGGTCGGGGAGAGTTCTACTGCTAGACCTACCAGAGGTTGGGGGATAGATTATGGATTCATCAGCACGGTAGATGCTGAAGAGAGGCAACAGGGGATTAGAGATGTTGGGTACGGTATTAAGGATACTTGGGTAGATCCGGCAGAGGCAGTTCCAGAGATAGCACCTATGACCATGGGAGAGGTCAATACTAGGGTCACAGAGCTTGCTGAGCTCCATGAGCATGATACACAGGACTTGTATGCTTTACTAGAGGATGCTCAGGATAGTAGGTCTCGTATATCACAGCGATTTGATATGGACTCGCAGCGGGTCGATCTACTTATGGGGGATAGGATGACTCTCCAAGAGACAGTATAGATGGTGGAGGAGGAGGCCTATGCTTCCCGAGAGGTTTGGGCTCACTCGATAGGATTGAGTCAGGCGACTCTTTAGGAGCTTCAGACCCATCATGATCATGTGTATGCACATGAGACCCATCTCCAAGCACACCAGACACAACTACAGCTGCAGGGTACTCTCATTCAGACACAGCATCAGGTACATGAGACTCGCTTTCAGATGCAGTAGGCTGAGTTAGCAGCGCTTTGAGAGACTGACCGTAGGCGTCAGGCATAGATGGTAGAGACTCTCCGAGTCATTAGAGACATGAGGCGAGAGATGAGTGACATGCAGGCCGAGTTGTTAGCACTGCGAGAGCAGCAGAGGAGAGCTAGACAGCCAGGACCAGAGGCTAGGATTCCAGATCACCAGGATGCTTCTAGGGATGCTGACAGTCACATCCAGTGATTTATGTTATTTTATCTTGCTAGGTCATTGTACAGGCATGTTAAGTATTAGGGGTTTTCCCCGCTAGCATAGCCTTAGATCTTTTGTATTGTATTTTGTGTAATCCGACAACTATTTCATGTAAAATTTTCAAAGTTATGAATGAAATGGATGTGTTATGTCATACTATATACCTCTCTTGTGTTGATATCTCATCATTTACATTAATATATCTGTCAGTAACCTCATGTTAGTCCTTTTGTGATACTAGACAAAATCATTTGGCAACCTAACAACCAAAACGAGGACCGTAATACCTGTTAACTCACCATACCCAAAACAACATGACTCCAGAATCCATCATGCAATGATGACAAGCTCTTTTGCGAAACTCCACCAATGGAGATGGAAGCCACAGTTCGCACGAGGATAACCGAAGGAACGTGCAAACTGCGCGCCCTTGTTTTTACGCTGACTTCATGAAGTGTCAACCTTTGAACTTCAAGGGGACTGAAGGCGTGGTCGGTTTGACTCAGTGGATTGAGAAGATGGAGTCAGTTTTCATATCAGTGGTTTGTGCTATTGAGAATCAAGTAATGTTTGCACTGCACTCTGTTAGGTGCCTTGCTTTGACTTGGCTGGAAAATGGTCAGATAAGGAACCTTAGGTTCCTGAGGCATATGCAATGACTTGGGAAGTACTCAAGAAAAAGATGACGGACAAGTATTGTCCGCAGGGTAAAATCAAGAAATTAGAAATCAAGCTGTGGAACCTAAAGGTCAAGGGGAACGATGTTCCAGCATACACTGAACGTTTCCAAGAGCTAACCCTGATATGCACCAAGTTTGTTGCCAACAAAACCAAGAAGGTTGACAAGTACATTAGTGGACTTCCTGACAACATTTATGGGAATGTAAAATCGGCCAGACCTAAGACGTTGGATGAGACTATTGAGTTGGCCAACGACTTAATGGATCAAAAACTCTGCACCTACGCAAAAAGGCAATTTAACAACAAAAGGAAGGCCGATGATTCATCCAGAAACAACCATAGCCACTAACAACAACCCTTCAAGAGGCAAAATGTTGCCAAGGTCTACAATATGGGGACAGACGAAAGGAAGCCTTATGGGGATCTTTGCCCAAGTGCCATCTTCACCACAATGGCCCGTGCACCCAAAAATGCCACAAGTGAAACAAAGTAGGGCATTATGCTCGCGATTGCAGGAGTACTGGTAATACAAATGTTGCTAATACACAGAAGGGCAATGGGGCAGCTCCTAAGGGAAATGGTTGTTTTGAGCGTGGAGCACCAGGGCATTTTAAGAGAGATTGTCCTAAGTTAAAGAATAAGGATGGAGGAAATGGGAATGCACAAGACTGGGTTTATGCAGTTAGGAATGCAGAAAAGAGAGGAAATGCATCAGGAAACCCTTATGCCAATGTCGTCACGGGTACGTTCCTCTTAAATAACCACTATGCATCTATCTTATTCGACACTAGTGCCGATAGAAGCTTTATATCCACTGCATTTAGTTCCTTGATTAACATCGCCCCAACTCCATTAGAAAATTGTTATGATGTCGAATTAGCTGATGGGAAATTAGTCGGGATAGACACTATTATACGAGGTTGCACTTTAAATTTCTTAGACCATCCGTTCAACATAGATCTAATGCCCGTAGAACTGGGTAGTTTCGATGTCATTATCGGTATGGACTGGTTAAGAAGATGTCACGCCGTGATCGTGTGCGATGAGAAACTTGTTCAAGTTCCCTATGGGAATGAAACTTTGACTTTTTGTGGCAACGAAAGTAGCAACGGGAGAGAATCTCGGTTGACAGTTATCTCATGTTCAAAAGCTCAAGAGTACATGGCAAAAGGATGCCAGGTCTTTTTGGCGCAGATATCCGCCAAGAAAGAGGAGGACAAGTCGGAAGGAAAACAAATAAAGGACGTACCAATCGTCTGAGATTTTCCTGAAGTATTTCCCGAGGACTTGCCAGGTCTTCCTCTGGCTCGACCAGTGGAATTCTAAATCGACTTAATTCCAGGAGCCGCGCCCGTAGCTCGAGCACCGTATCGATTGGCTCCATCCGAAATGAAGGAATTATCGGAACAATTACAAGAGCTTTCCGATAAAGGATTCATAAGGCCTAGTTCCTCACCTTGGGGAGCCCCGATCTTGTTTGTCAAAAAGTAGGATGGGTCATTCAGAATGTGCATTGACTATCGAGAGCTGAATAAGCTGACAGTAAAGAATCGCTATCCACTCCCAAGGATTGACGATTTGTTTGATCAACTTCAAGGATACAGCATCTATTCGAAGATAGATTTGAGATCGGGTTATCACCAGCTTAGGGTGCGAGAGCAAGATATTCAGAAGACGACATTTAGAACTCGGTATGGTCATTACGAGTTCCAGGTTATGCCATTTGGACTAACAAACGCACCTGCGGTTTTCATGGACCTCATGAACCGAGTATGCAAGCCTTACTTGGATAAGTTTGTGATCGTCTTCATTGACGACATACTTATTTATTTAAAAGACGAGAAAGAGCATGAAGAACATCTTAAGGCAATTTTAGGATTGCTTAAGGAAGAGAAGCTGTACGCCAAATTTTCAAAATGCGAATTTTAGATTCCGAAGGTAAGATTTATCAGTCATGTCATTGATAGTCGAGGCATACATGTAGATCCAACCAAGATAGAGTCTATAAAGGATTGGGCATCTCCTAAGACACCTACGGAAATCCGCCAATTCTTAGGCCTTGCCGGTTACTACCGGAGATTTATCAAAGGATTCTCGAAGATCGCTAAGTCAATGACAAAGCTTACTCAGAAAGGAATTAAGTTCGACTGGGGCGAGAAGGAAGAAAACGCTTTTCAGTTAATAAAGCAGAAGTTGTGCAGTGCGCCAATTCTGGCTTTACCTGAAGGAAGCGAAGACTTTGTGGTCTATTGCGATGCATCACACAAGGGTTTAGGAGTTGTGTTAATGCAGAGGGAGAAGGTGATTGCCTATGCCTCCCGACAGTTAAAAGTTTATGAGAAAAACTACACCACTCATGATTTGGAACTCGGTTCGGTAGTATTTGCTCTAAAGATATGGAGACACTATCTATACGGAACCAGATGCACCGTGTTCACCGACCACAAAAGCCTACAACACATTCTTGACCAGAAAGAGCTTAACATGAGGCAACGACGCTGGCTAGAGTTGCTAAGTGATTACGATTGTGACATTCGTTATCACCCGGGCAAAGCAAACGTTGTGGCAGATGATTTGAGTCGTAAGGAACGGGATGAGCCGTTACGGGTTCGAGCTTTAGTTAATACTATTAGCTTGGATCTTCCCAAATAAATACTAGCAGCACAGATCGAAGCCTTGAAACCAGAAAATCTAAAGAAAGAAATTGATGATGCGGTATGATCAGAAACTGATATACCTAAGGAAGGTTGGAAAACTACGTTGCCGATGGAACTTTTATGTTTAATTGTCAGGAAGTTGGATACCTTGCTATGGCAAATTGAGATCCGTGATCATGCGTCGATCTCACAGTCAAAGTACCTCTATCCATCAAGGTTCTAAAAAGTTATTCAAGGCATGAAAAAGTTGTATTGGTGGCCTAACATGAAAGCTGACATCGCCACATATGTTAGCAAGTGCTTGACATGTGCTAAGGTTAAGGCCAAACATCAAAGGCCATCAGGATTACTGGTATAACCTGCGATACCCGAGTGGAAATAGGATAACATCACAATGGATTTTGTCACAAAACTTCCTAAGTCATCAGAAGGTTTAGACACCATCTGGGTGATTGTGGATCGACTTATGAAATCTGCTCACTTTTTGCCAATAAGGGAGACTGACCCTTTGGATAAATTGGCAAAGTTGTACTTGGACAGAATAGTAACAAGACACGGAACGCCTGTTTCAATCATCTATGATCGTGATGGGAAATTCATGTTAAATTTCTGGAGAACATTTCAGAAAGCTTTGGGTATAAGTATGGATATGAGTATGGCATACCATCCACAAACAAATGGACAGAGCGAGAGGACCATCCAGACTCTCGAGGACATGCTACGTGCTTGTGTGATCGACTTTGGAAAGGGCTGGGTTAAGCATTTACCATTGGTCGAATTCTCGTATAACAACAGCTATCATGCTAGCATAAAGGCCACACCGTATGAGGCGCTTTATGGCCGAAAGTGCCGATCACCGGTGTGCTGGGCAGAAGTTGGCGAGGCTCAACTTACTGGTCCTGAAATGATCCAGGAAACCACGGAGAAGATCGTCCTGATCAAGCAAAGAATTCAAGCTGCTCAGGATCGACAAAAGAGCTACGCTAATTTGAAGCGTAAGCCGATGGAATTCAAAGTTGGGGATATGGTTATGCTCAACCCGAGGTATGTCAGGCCTTTCAAGGTGTTAGCCAAGGTTGAGGATGTTGCCTACATGCTGGAACTTCCCCAAGAATTGAGCAGAGTTCATCATACTTTCCATGTGTCTAATCTGAAGAAATGTTACGCTGACAAACCGTTAGCCATGCCGTTGGAAGGAGTTCACATTGATGATACGCTCTAGTTTGTGGAAGAGCCCGTTGAAATTATGGAACGGGAGATCAAACGATTGAAGCGAAGCCGGATACCATTGGTTAAGGTTCGCTGGAACTCTAGGCGGGGCCCTGAGTTCACCTGGGAATGTGAGGATTCGTTCAAAAAGAAATACCCACATCTCTTCACAAACCGGGCTTCGTCATCTACTACAAGGTCTTAAGCTTTGAGGACAAAGCTCTTTTAACGGGTGGAGACTGTAACATTTCTCATTTTCATGTCATTGTACGACTCTATTAATGATCACAATTTATTTTAGTCCGATACGCGTTTACTTTTAATTTTGACTTTTAAGCTAAATCGCGTAGACTAGAAATAATCATTTAACGCAAACGGTCACCAAATAAAATCAAGGTTTTCGTCAAGCAAGTGTCAAGTAATTATTAGGAAGATAATTATTGAAATTGCTCATTTTATTTTTATTGGTCACGTAAATGGCTTACGTTTCGCAATAAAATACACTTAGACACACCACGGAAATACCTAGACTTACCTAGACTCAAACCAATACCCACTTTTAATGCCTAAACACAAAATTTAATCAAATCTTGTGTTAATACCCAAAGTTAGCCGAGTATGGGTAGGAAAACCCATAAAAAATCATCCTTGGTGTTTACTAGCTAAATAAATCTCCTAATGATCCTCACAAGTACTTGTACATTCTAGTTCTCATTAATACTTGTCCTAATGGTCTCCTACTAGTCTTTTACACATTGGTTAAGAACCATTTTTCCTCTTGATTCCTTTTGTGCCGCGGTTAACCAAGAACAAACCACAAATCCTTGGGATTTCCTAAATCTAGCTAGAACTTGTACACTATGCAAGTAATTAAAGAGTGTACTTAGGAGTATTACAAATACCATGGGTAATTAACTAGAAAACCTCTAAACCACCAAGTTAGGGCTCGTATGGTTTGGTTAAGGACCAAGGAAAGCTAACTAGTCACTAAGTCTATAAATACCCATATACATTTGACACTTGAACACTTCTAAAACTCTAAAACCACTATCACTAAGCTAAACCTTTCTCAATTATCCTCACACCTTCGAATCTCACGCAACCAAGCCCATACACAAGCCACATTTCCCTCTAAGTGTTCAAGAGATACTAAATACTCGTGTAAGAGCCTAAGGAGTTGGGTTTACAAGCTTTGGAGCTTAAAGTATACACGGTTGGGTGTATACGACTTGGGTTTACTTCGCAATCCACGTACTAATAACCTTAGGACCCTTGTAAGTCACAACTAAGCCTTTATGCCATTTTTCACTTCTTTACTTTCATAATATAGCCAATATGTCGCGTAACTCTGAGTTGTATAACATATGAGAACGTGAACATGCATGGTTCGACCCATGCATGGTTCACGCCCCAATCTTAAACATATACTATGCCTTGTGTGGTGCTAACATGAAAGAACCACGGTCTAATATCGAGCAAGAGCTTAAAAGTTTCATAGAAACCTACAAATATGAGCCAAGGTGTTCATGAGGTCGTTCTTGATAAAAACACGAATCCTATACGTAAACTTTCAATGTAAACGAAACCTTTGGCTTAAGGAACCCGTAAAATAGCTTATTAATCGAATGAATGTAATAAGTTATAGTTAAGAAGTGTAAAATGAGACGGTTAAAAATCCTAAGAACGAACTAGTGAACCAAGGGAGCTTGCGGGTTACTTGGGGGCTTGGCAGCCCAGTGCGAGAGCCCAACATCCCATTTCCTTTGAATTTTTAGCTTAATGATAAGCACTCCAAGCTTATTTAGAGGTCTATAAGGCTTATTTGATTCACATGGATCTTGTCATGTCGTGACAAGCCCCAACCGAACCCTTAATGGACTCACTAGCATATTAACGAGCCCTATTCGAGTGATAAGCTCACAATAAGCTCAAAGCAGCTTATTGATGAACTATCATAAGCTAGATGGAGTTAATGGACCCATATATAGTTAACAGACCTTAATGGATCAAATCGAAACCTTTAAAATCCATTCGGACCCTTAATGGACCCAACAGCCCATTAACGAGAGCTTATTAGCTTATTTGGATAAGCTAGACCAAAAACAGATTTAATAAGCTTAAAAAAGGTAGAAAATAAGCTAGGAATGCTAAGTGGACCTTTGTATTCAATTCGGGTTGAGATATTGGGCTCACGAGCCCAATAAGCTCGAAAAAGGCCAAAATAAGCTCTCCCGAGCTTATTTTCAACTTAACCGACTTGAATAAGCTTAATGGAGGCATTTGTGCTTTTTAAAACCTAAATGGACCTTTAGAACACTTAATGGACTTTAATGGGCCCAATAAGGCCCATTAAGCCAAAATAAGCTCGTTAAAGCTTATTTATAAGCTAGGGCAGCTTATATGGCTTATTTGGACTTAATTAAACATAATGCCACTTGTTGGGATTTAATTGGAGTAAAAATGCAATCTTTACAAAGTCGGAGGACTAAAAGTGCCAATTTATAAACTTAAGGGTCAAAACAGTCATTTACTAAATTTAACAAGTCCATGGACTGTTTCTGTCAATTCTGGAAACTAGGGGGCTGTTTCAAACCTATAAGGACCTAAAGTGTAACTTTGTAAAGTTAAAAGACTAAAAGTGTAATTATAAGCGCGAGTGTTATAAATCAATCTATTTGGGATTGACATCCCCGTTTGGGTAAGTAGCGCTCACTGTGCCGGTTTGCCGGACAACAAACGTATACCATGTCGGATTTGGGATGTTTCAGGTTAGAACATCATTCACAGGTAATGTTGGCAATTTATTGCCTTCATACATGTCGAGCTTCAGTGTCATGAGCTTAGGTAGACGTAATTACTTTTTATGATGTTTGCATTTGTTGCTTAATCATACACTTAGAAATCTTGCGGTCCTACTGTTGATTTACATAAACCTATAAATCTTGCGGTCCTACTGTTGATTTACATAAGCATGTTTTCTCAGGTCAATAAGGCACGGGGTGCTCAGATACATTGGGGGTCACTCTTTGGAAAGAGTTAGTTCTAAAGATTTGGGCGTATTACATTTTGGGAACATTTGTTATAAACCGAAATCTTTACTTATATTGTCGAACTATTTGAAGCCATGAGCTTATGTAATGAACAAGTATTTTGTTAATCCGATGTATCTTTTTAAAAACGACACGTTAGTGGTCGTTCTTGTACCTTGTGCTATTGATCTATGAAGTAACGCCCTCGGATATTCAACATTCCGCTGCTACCCAGATTTGAGGGTGTTACAGGTCGGGTCGGGTCGGGTCGGGTCGTGTCAGGATAGGGTTCAAGGGTTTTGAGGATTTTGTGACGGAGGTGATTATGGCGTTTTTTAACATGATAGGTAGGACGATGGGAGGGAGGATGATGTAATGGTTGATTTTCCTGTGATGATTCATAAAAATGATGGATGGAGGTGAGAAGAACCTTCAATTTGTGGGTGTGAGTAGAAATGTCTGGAAGATGGTAGGTTGATAACACATATGATGAGGAGGTGGACTGATATACATATGATGGAACGAAAGTGGGCCTTGGGCTGCTGTGTTTGTTGGACTAAAATGAGCCTTGTACTGTAGCTACTGTACAACGGCTTTTAGTATATAGAACAATTGTGATTCGGTATTCACCCTTTGGGGATGTGGAGTCTTTGAAGCTTGCGTTTGTGAAACTTCATGACATGATGATGTTTGGCAGTCGATTTTAGTAGTGAGTTCAATCAATTGGAATTATCAGGGATGTGAAAGCCTATTTAAGTGCTCAATCAAATAACTTGTGTTTAATGACACCTTATGATGTGTAAGAAGTCTCTCAACTAAATGGTTATGATTCCAGCTTCTACTTAAGACACGTCATAATGATTTGTAAGATATATATTTGAAATGGGAGGTTATTTGTATACACAATTTTTTTGCAATCCACCACTAAATATACATCTGTGTGTTGTACTATGTGCATCAGCAGGTGTACTTTAGTGGTAGATGGAAAAAAAGGGTACAAATCACATCCCATTTGAAATAGTTAGATGTCGTTATAAAAACTTACTTGCTCAATAACTCACCTGATACAAGTTTATAATTTGCATAAATCATACATTCTCATGCTGAAATTGTGTTAGTTTTCTATGATTGATTTTAACATTATTTGGTAGTTAATCTACGGACTTTTTTCATATTTATGTTCTAAACTTCTAATTGATTGAAACGAGCGATACGGCTGTTGCGCGTGTCGGCGGAGCATTTTGAAATGTATATATTCGTCCCCAAAATTTTGTTCAGTAACATCATTGTCGCTGATCATCTTATATATCTCTACATTATATATAACAGGAGACATTTGAACAGTTTATGCCACATCATAACGCCATGTCATCATGTTTTTTTTTGTAAAATTCATTTTTTTTTATTTTTTTGGTTAAATTTGTTTTTTAGTTTTTTTTTGTAAAATTCGTTTTTCTAAAAAATTTGTAGCCTACAAGATTTGAACTTGAGTTGTTTATTAACAAACCACTCAACCACTAGACTAGATGATTTTTTTGATTATATCTTGCAACTTAAAATATATAAGGTCATGCAAAAGATAATTACTTTTATTCTAAAATTCGGTATATATTTTAAATATTCTTTTTAGATATATACATCACAAAGAAAACGCAGCATTGCTTTAAAAAATCGATTTCTATTATGACAGTTAATATCAATCCCTAAATATATCAACAACAAAAAAGAAACAACAATTTTTCTCTCAAAACCCTAAAACTATTTTTTATTGTTTTTGTGTATGCATATGGTTTATTTTTTTGCAGGTTGCTCATCTTCAAAAGGTAATGAAATTGTGTTTCTTTCAAAAACCTAATGAAACTGTGTTATTTTTTTTATTTTATGATACCGAAACATTAGGCTGCCTTGATGACCTTTTTCTATTGGAAGAAGAATCAGGTAATTTTCTTAATGCAGCTATGATAGCGAGGTCATGGGGTGATCTTTCAAAAGAGGCTAATCTTTTAGAGAAGGCTGGAGAGTTTCAGGAAGTAGCGATGTGTTTAATTTGGTATGTTTTATTTAGAGTGGCATGGGGAGATGGAAACAGAGGTTGGCCGTTGAAGCAGTTTGATCAGATGGAGGAAATTTGTAACAAAGTAAAGTCGCTTGCAAAAAGGATTTCAAAAGGTTTCTATGAATTTGTTTGTAGTGAGCTTAAAGCAATCACTACAGAATATTACCCAAAACAGTACACATGGTTTATTTTATGTTCTAATAGTTGTTTATTGCAAATTGTAGTTGTAGTTCTATTTTATTTGAAGTATCACAACTGAGTTTCGTATCTTTCTTTATATATTGAGAAGAAAATTTACAAGGAAGTTGACAACAACCGACTTTGTGCCTCTAAGCGACCAACAGGTCGTTTAGAAAACAAATCCAAACACTTTAATGCTTCGCAGCAGGGTGTATGATCTGGATGGTTGTGGCCAAGGTCCTTCCTGGTGCATTTAAGGTACCTAACTAATAACTTTATCATTGATTTTGAGTTAAAGCGTTGATTGATATATTTAAATAAAGAACACATAAAACTCTTTGATTTCTTCTTTGCATGTTAATATTATTATGCAACTTTAGATAACAGTTCATTTGGGAAAAATTCATGAAATTGCCAGCTCCCATGTTTCTTGCC
This sequence comes from Tanacetum coccineum, assembly GCA_026074375.1. NCBI lineage: Eukaryota > Viridiplantae > Streptophyta > Magnoliopsida > Asterales > Asteraceae > Tanacetum > Tanacetum coccineum. The sequence goes on from BQNB010008438.1 coordinate 63,804, forward strand.
GTGTGTTGCAGGTTAATAATGAATATTCATTAGTTTAGTTTTTTTGACGTGTTTTTCTTTTACACATGTACTAATATGACCTTCTTTCTGCTTTAGACTTATGCAAAGTATTGTTCACAAGACGAAAGAAATGCTGTTAATCATATCTTCTCTCCATGGACATAATGTTGCTTTTCTTCTCTGACATATGGTTGGTTCAGTTGGTATGACACTTCATATTCATATCTTCTCTCCATGGACATAATGTTGCTTTTCTTCTCTGACATATGGTTGGTTCAGTTGGTATGACACTTCATATTGTAAGATTACTCTCCGAGTCATTATAGATTATGGGCTAGAGATGAGTGCCATGCATAGGACCGATTGTTAGCACATGCGAAGCAGCAGAGGAGAGCTAGATAGCCAGGACCAGAGGCTAGGATTCTAGATCACCAGGATGCTTCTGGGGACACAGACATTTCAGTCACATCTAGTGAATTATGAAATTTGTACAAGCATTGTTTAAGTATTAGGTGGTTTTCCCCGCTATGCATAGCCATAATTAGATATTTGTATTGTATTCTGTGTAATCCGACAACTATTTCATGTAAAATTTTCAAAGTTATGAATGAAATGGATGTGTTACTTTGTACTATATACCTCTCTTGTGTTGATATCTCATCTATACATTATATAGTACTGTCCATATAACCTCATTTTTTGTCCTTTGTAATCTAGAAAATCAAGGCACCTAACGACCAAGAAAGAGGACCAAATACCCCTGTTAACAACGCCAATCCAAACAACATGACTCCAGAATCCATCCAAGAAATGATTGACCAAGCTCTTTTGCGAAACTCCACCAATGGAGATGGAAGCCACAATTCGCACGAGGATAACCGAAGGAACGTGCAAACTGCGCGCCCTTGTTTTTACGCTGACTTCATGAAGTGTCAACCTTTGAACTTCAAGGGGACTGAAGGCGTGGTCGGTTTGACTTGGTGGATTGAGAAAAATGAGTCAGTTTCAATAATCAGTGGTTATGCTAATTGAAGAAATCAGTGAATTTAGTGCCCATCTGCACTCTGTTAGGTTGTTGCTTGACTTGGTTGAATGGATCATAATAAGAAACCTTAGGTCCTGATGCATATGGCAATGACTTGGGAAGTAATCAAGAAAAAGATACGAACAATTATTTCCTGAGAAGGGTGAAATCAAGAAATTATATATCGAGCTGTGGAACCTAAAAGTCAAGGGGAACGATGTTCCAACATACACTGAACGTTTCCAAGAGCTAACCCTGATATGTACCAAGTTTGTTGCCAACGAAACCGGAGAAGGTGACAAGATAACATCAGTGACTATCCTACAACATTTTATGGGAACGTCCAAAGATTTGCCAGACCCAAGAAACGTTGGATGAGACTATTTAGTTGTCCACGGACTTGATGGATCATAAACTCGCCCCTACTCAGAAATGGCAATTTGAACAACAAAAGGAAGGCTGATGATTCAACCAGTAAACAACCATGGCCACCAGCACAACCCTGTCAAGAGCGAGAATGTCTCCAAGGTCTGACATATATGGACATGCGAAAGGAAGCCTTAATGGGGGGATCTTTGCCCAATGCACCAAGTTGCCATCTTCACAGTAAGTCCCTTGCACGCCAGAAGTGCCATCCAGTGCAACAAAGATGGCATTTTGCTCACGATTGCAAGGAGTGAACTGTAACACAATAATGCTAATACTCAGAATGGCCAATGGGGCAAGCTCCCAAGGTAAATGGTTGTTTTGAGTGTGGGAGCCCAGGCAATTACAAGAGAATTGTCCTAAGTTGAAGAATAAGGATAGAGGGAATAGTGAATGCCACAAGGCTGGGTTTATGCAGTTAGGAAGCAGAAAAGAGAAGAAATGCATCGGGAAACCCTGATGCCAATGTCGTCACGGGTACGTTCCTCTTAAATAACCACTATGCATCTATCTTATTCGACACTGGTGCCGATAGAAGCTTTATATCCACTGCATTTAGTTCCTTGATTAACATCGCCTCAACTCCATTAGAAAATTGTTATGATGTCGAACTAGCTGATGAGAACTTAGTCGGGATAGACATCATTACGAGGTTGCACTTTAAATTTCTTAGACCATCCGTTCAACATAGATCTAATGCTCGTAGAACTGGGTAGTTTTGATGTCATTATCGGTATGGACTGGTTAAGAAGATGTCATACCGTGATCGTGTACGATAAGAAACTTGTTCAAGTTCCCTATAGGAATGAAACTTTGACTTTTTGTGGCAACAAAAGTAGCAATGGGAGAGAATCTCGTTTGACAGTTATCTCGTGTTCAAAAGCTCAAGAGTTAGCATGGCCAAAGATTGCATGTCTTTTTAGGCGCAGATATCCGCCGAATAAAGAGGAGGACAAGTCGAAAGGACAACAAATAAAGGATGTACCAATCGTCCCGAATGATTTTTCCTGAGTACTTGCCTGGTCTTCCTCCGCTCAACCAGTGAATTCCAAAACGACTTAATTCAGGAGCCCTCACCCGTAGCTCTCTCACCGTATCGATGGCTCCATCCCGAAAGTACATGGAAAAAAAATTTTCGAAACAATACAAGACCTTTCCGACAAAAGGATTCATAAGTCCTAGTTCCTAACTGGGATCCCCGATCTATTCGTTCAAAAATAATGATGGGTCATTCAGGAATGTGCATTGACTATCGTGATTAAATAAACTGACGAGTAAGAGAATCGTTATCCAAATCCTGAGGATCGACATTTTAGATTGATCAAATCCCAAGGATCCAGTATTTATTCGAAGATAGAACTATATCAATGATTCACTACAGCATTAGAGCACGAGTAGCAAGACATTCTAAAGACTGCGATTCTGAACATCGTATACCATTACGAGTTCTAGAGTTATGCATTCGGACAGACAAACGCACCTGCTGTATTTCATAGGACCTCAAAGAACCGAGTGTGCAACCTTACCTTGGATAAGATCATGATCGTCTTATTGACGACCTATTATTTCACTCAAAAGACAGAACGAGCATGATAGAACATCATAAGGAAATTTTAGGATTTGCTTAAGGAATATAAGCTGTACGCCAAATATTCGAAATAGCGAATTTTACGTATTCCGAATGTACATCTCCGTTCATGTCATTGATAGCCCCGAGGCAAACATGTAGATCCAGCCAAGAGGAGTCTATAAAGGATTTTCATCTCCAAAGACACCTATGCTGAAATCCGCCAATTCTTAGGGCCTATCTTGCGGTTACTACCGAAAGATTTATCGAAGGAATTTCTCGAAATCGCTAATTCAATGACAAATCATACTCAGAAAAGGGAATTAAGTGTTCGACTGGTGCGAGAAGGAAGAAAACGCTTTTCAGTTAAATAAAGCAAAATTTGTGCAGTGCGCATAATCTGGCTTTACCTGAAGAAGCAAATAAGACTTTGAGGCTTTTGCGATGTCATCACACAAGGTTTATAGGAGCTTGTTAATGCAATCGGAGAAGGATATTGCCTATGCCTCCCAACAGTTAAAAGTTTATGAGAAAAACTACACCACTCATGATTTGGAACTCGGTTCGGTGGTATTTGCTCTAAAAATATAGAGACACTATCTTTATGGAACCAGATGCACCGTGTTTACCGACCATAAAAGCCTACAACATATTCTCGATCAGAAGGAGCTTAACATGAGGCAACGACGCTGGCTAGAGTTGCTAAGTGATTACGATTGTGACATTCGTTATCACCCGAGCAAAGCAAATGTTGTGGCAGATGCTTTGAGTCGTAAGGAACGAGATGAGCCGTTACAGGTTTGAGCTTTAGTTATAACTATTAGCTTGGATCTTCCCAAACAAATACTAGCAGCACAGATCGAAGCCTTGAAACTAAAAAATCTAAAGAAAGAAGATGTAGGTGGTATGATCAGAACTGATATACCTAAGGAAAGGTTGGAACCACGTGCCGATGGAACTTTATGTTTAAACGGCAGAAGTTGGTTACCTTGCTATGGCAACTTGAGATCCGTGATCATGCACGAATCTTACAAGTCAAAGTACTCTATCCATCCAGGTTCTGAAAAGATGTACCAGGACATGAAAAAGTTATATTGGTGGCCTAACATGAAAGCTGACATCGCCACATATGTTAGCAAGTGCTTGACATGTGCTAAGGTCAAGGCCGAACATTAAAGCCAACAGATTACGGTACAAAACCTGCTATGACGCGATGTGGAAATGGTATAAACACACGAAGGATTTAGCACAAAACCTTCCTAAGTCGTCACATAAGTTATTAGACACCAACGGTGATTGTGGATCGACTTACGAAATCTGCTCACTTTTTGCCAATAAAGGAGATTGACCCTTTGGATAAATTGGCAAAGTTGTACTTAGACAGAATAGTTACGAGACACGGAACGCCTGTTTCAATCATCTGTGATCATGATGGAAAATTCACGTTAAATTTCTGGAGAACATTTCAGAAAGCTTTGGGTACAAGTCTAGATATGAGTACGACATACCATCTACAAACAGACGGACAGAGCAAGAGGACCATCCAGACTCTCGAGGACATGCTACGTGCTTTGCTGATCGACTTGAAAGGGTTGGGTTAACACATTTACATTTGTCGAATTCTCGTATAACATACAGCTAATCACGGCTATATGCATAAAGCCGCACCGTATGAGCTCTTTCTGGCAAAATGCCAATTCACCGGTGTGCTAGGAAGAAGTTGGCGAGGCTTAACTTACTGGTCCTGAAATGATCCAGGAAACCACGGAGAAGATCGTCCTGATCAAGCAAAGAATTCAAGATGCTCAGGATCGACAAAAGAGGTACGCTGATTTGAAGCATAAGCCGATGGAATTCAAAGTTGGGGATATGGTTATGCTCAAGGTCTTGCCTTGGAAAGGGGTCCGAGCGATTCATTATGCGGGATAAGCTGAACTGAGGTAATGTCGGACCTTTCAAGGTGTAGCCCCAGAGGTTGAGGATAGTTACCTACAACTCTGGAACTTCCCAAGAATTGAGCAAAGTTTCATCAATTTCCATGTGTCTAATCTAGAATGTTACGCTGACGAAAACCGTTAGCCATAACCGTTATATAGGAGTTCACATGAGAACGCACTATTTTGTAGAAGAGAGCCCGTTAAAATTAAGGACACGGGAGAATCAAACAATTGAAAGCGAAGCCGAATACCATTGGATAAGATTCGCTTAGAACGCTAGGGGGCCCTGAGATCACCTGGGAATGTGAGGAATACTTGTTCAAAAGAAATAACCACACATTCTTCACAAACCTGGCCTTCGGACATATACTACTAGGTCTTAAGCATTGAGAACAAAGCTCTTAACGTGTTATAGGACGTGTAACATTCTCAATTTTCAATGTCATTGTACGACTCTATTAATGATCACAATTTATTTTAGTCCGATACGCGTTTACTTTTAATTTTGACTTTTAAGCTAAATCGCTTAGACTAGAAATAATCATTTAACGCAAACGGTCACCAAATAAAATCAAGGTTTTCGTCAAGCAAGTGTCAAGAAATTATTAGGAAGATAATTATTGAAATTGCTCATTTTATTTTTATTGGTCACGTAAATGGCTTACGTTTCGCAATAAAATACACTTAGACACACCACGGAAATACCTAGACTTACCTAGACTCAAACCAATACCCACTTTTAATGCCTAAACATAAAATTTAATCAAATCTTGTGTTAATACCCAAAGTTAGCCGAGTATGGGTAGGAAAACCCATAAGAAAAATCATCCTTGGTGTTTACTAGCTAAATAAATCTCCTAATGATCCTCACAAGTACTTGTACGTTCTAGTTCTCATTAATACTTATTCTAATGGTCTCCTACTAGTCTTTTACACATTGGTTAAGAACCATTGTGCCTCTTGATTCCTTTTGTACCGCGGATAACCAAGAACAAACCACAAATCCTTAGTGATTTACCTAAATCTCTAGCTTTAAAAGAAAACTTGTTCCAATATGCAAAGTAATTAAAAGAGTGTACATAGGGAGTATTACAAATACCATGGGTAATTAACTAGAAAACCTCTAAACCACCAAGTTAGGGCTCGTGTGGTTTGGTTTAGGACCAAGGAAAGCTAACTAGTCACTAAGTTTATAAATACCCATATACATTTGACACTTGAACACTTCTAAAACTCGAAACCACTATCACTAAGCTAAAAACTTTCTCAATATCCTCACAATACCTTCTGATCTCACACAACCAAGCCCATACACAAGCGCTATTTCCCTCAAATGTTCAAGAGATACTACATACTCATGTAAGGGTCTAAGGAGTTTGGGTTTTTACAAGCTTTGGATTTACATTATACACGGTTGGGTGTATACGGACTTGGGTTAACTTCGGCAATCCATTACAAGAACCTTAGGACCCTGTAAGTCATAAATAAGCCTTTTATTCCATTTTTCACTTTATTACTTTTCATGAATATAGCCAATATGTCCGAGTAACTTGAGTTGTATAACATATGAGAACGTTAACATGCATGGTTCACAGCCCGCTATCCTAAAACATATATCTTGCCTTAAGTGTGTGAAACATGAAAGAAATACGGTCTAATATCTGAGCATGAGCTTAAACATTTCATAGAAATCGACAATAGAGCCAGGTGTTCATTATTTCGTTTCTTGAAAAAAAACACGAATCCATACTGTAAACTTTCAATTAAACGAAACCTATGGCTTTGGAACACGAAAAATAGCTAATTAGACGAATGCAGAATAAGTATCATAAGTTAATAATTGGTATAACGAGAGATAAAATAGTCGACGAGTTAAAACCCTAAAGAAGAACTATGTGAACCAAGGTAGCTTGCGGTCACTTGGGGCTTGGCAGCCCCAGTGCGAGAGCCAGCTTGGCACAACACCCTTCCTTGAAGTCTTAGCTTAATAATAAGCACTCCAAGCTTATTTAGAGGTCTGTAATGCTTATTTGATTCACATTGATCTTGTCATGTCATGAGAAGCCCCAACCGAACCCTTAATGGTCTCACTAGCCCATTAACGAGGCCCTAATACGGAGCGATGACACTCACAATAACTCAAGCAAGCTTATTGATAAACACTCATAACTAGATGGACTTAATGGACCCAGAATAAATTTAACAGGACCCTAATGGATCAAACGAAACCTTTTAAAATCCATTAGACTCCTTAATGGCCCAACAGCCCATTTAACGAAAGCTTATTAGCTTATTTGTATAAGCATGGACAAAAACAGATTTAATAAGCTTAAAAAGTGTAAGAAAATAAAGCTAGGAAATCCAAGTGGACCTTTGGTATTCAATCGGGTCGAATATTGGGCGCAACGAGCCCAAGAGAGCTCGAAAACGGCAATTAAGCTCTCCCGAACTTATTGTTCAACTTAACAAACTTGAATAAGCTTAATTGAGGCATTGGTTGCTTTTTAAAACTTAAATTGACCATTAAAACACTTAATGGACTTAAATAGGGCCAATAAGGCCCATTAAGCCAAAAAAAGATCGTTAAAAGCTAATTTATAAGCTAGCAGCTTATATGGCATATTTGGACTTAATTAAAAACATAACGACCTTGTAAGGCCTTAAATTGGAGTTAAAAAGAATGAAAAATGCATTTTTACGTATTGAGGGTACTAAAAGTGTCAATCTACAAACTAAAGTTTCAAACAACCTAACATTTACTAAATTACCAATTCCCAGATGGACTGTTTCTGTCAATTAATGGAAACTTCAGTGCTTTTTCAAACCAATAAGGATCTAAATTGTAACTATGTTATAGTTTAAGAGGCCTAAAAGTGTAATTAATGAAACCTTGGGAGGTTTTACAATGTAAGAATGGTACAAATTCATAACCTAAGGGCTGTTTTAGAATTATAAGAAACTTAAGAGCATTTTGTGATCGAAAGTGAATTTTATAAACACTTAACGAAATCAGACGAATTATAATATATTCGGGTATTATTCGGTTTTTAAACATCAACTTAATAAATATAAGTATTTATTAACGACACCTATAACTTTTCCAAGGGTCATTCGAAAATTCAAATACAATAATCATGTGCCCCCACCAACACGAGGTATAACAATATAGTATAACTTTATAATCCGAATCTTATTTTATAACACTAAGGTCGGTACCAACATATGATAGAATAAAACTGGCTGTATTTACTAAGGTATTTGACGGTGTGGATTCAACTTGGATATCTATTAGCAAATTTTAGATGGATATATCACTCATGTGAGTATCATAGCCCATGTTTTTCAATTATGTTAAATGATTTTTCATTGTTGGGGTGAGAGCATGCTTTGTTTACAATTGGGAGAAACGCAGGTGTACAATTTTAATACTATGAATACGTGTTTGCCTAATTAGCTAAAACCACTATGGACCATCATCAAGAAGTGTTAATTGCATAGAAGTAGTTTAGGATTGCATATGTGAGCGACTCGATATGTTATGAATAGGATCTATTTAGGATTGACAATCCCCGTTCGTATGATTAAGCTATCATCGGGAAACGAACGCATACCAATGTCGGATTGTGATGTTGCAGGATAGCACATCATTCAAGTACACTTATTAGGCAAATTTATTTGCATTCATACATTCGAGCTAATCAGGTTCTGAGTCTTAAGGAAAACGTAATTACTTTTATGATGTTTGCATTCTTGTAGCGTAATCATACACTTGGAAATCTTTCGGTCCTTACCTATGATTACATAAACCTATGAATCACCAACAATTATGTTGATGTTTAAGCATGCTTTTCAGGTCAGAAAGGCACGAGTGCGATGAAACATGGCAGTCAATAATTGAAGATCTACATTAAAGATTGGGGTCCTATTACATTATTTTGGCAATTGTTTATGAAACCAAAATCGTATTTTTATATTGTTGAAACCATTAAAGCCATGGGCTTGTGTAACAAACAAGTATTTTGTTAATCAATGTATTCTTCAAACCACATATTTGAGTGGTCTTTCTCATATCTTGTTGATATACTTGATCTATGAAGTCACGGCCTCGATATTCAACATTCCTGCTGCTGACCCAGATTTTGTTGTGTTCCATCAAGACACTCGAAGAATCTCATCTTAGCAGTTCTCAGTTCCTTGGTGGATAATTAGTAAGCTGGTCATCAAGAAGCAAACTAAAGCACTTCCATAACTCGTCTAAGAGGCTGAATACATTCACGATGTCCTGGATGCTTAGTTGCCAAATCCTATGGAAGATGTCTCAATTATCGGATTAGGCTTTGCATACAATACATCCCTCTTATTGGACAACAGAGTGCCATATCTCTCGCTGCAAACATAAACGTCCAGCACCCCAGGTATAAACCACATCGACAGTCGACATCATTTCAATCAGAGAACAAGTGAAAAGGGAGAGTTATAGTTGTTATTTCCATGATGACAAGTATCAAACTGCGGATAATATTCAGCTAAGGCACTGCCCATAGTAACGCTTTTGAATTCATTCTCTACCGCGCTTGGCATGAAGAGTATGAAGGCCAGAGACACTCAAAACGTCTTCAGATTCTAAGGATGAGTAACATATAGCTTTACAAGTATCCTATGTAAAATAAGTACATATTCCAACTCAAAAAGAAATTACAAAATATAAAACCAACAAAAATCCTAAAAATAGAAAATAGAAATACCAAAAATAGTTTTCCAAACTGTCTTCTACTCTATCGATAACAATTTACGGACCTATAAATGTCATTCAATAATGACACGGGCCTTTAAATGAAGCTCGAATGGAAGTTCAAACTTTTCAAAACATGTCTAAATGGCTTGCTATTATTTCTGATATGCAACCCGGTTTTCAAAATGAAGAAAGCACGTCGCCAAAAAGACGGTTGTTTCTAACAACGGGTGATTAAGTTCTATCGGGCATAGATTACTTTATATCCATTCAACTCCGATTTAATGTATGCTTCAGTGCATTATTTCTTGATTCAGAAGAGAAGTCTTCTTTCTAACCAAATAATTTTTATTCTATGATTCTTCAAAAATTATTTGTGTTAACCACGGTGGTAAAAGTGTTGTTTGAAAATCAATCAGATCTGGATTTCTCATAAAAAAAACTTGACACTCAATCAATAACTATAGCTCTTTCAATAGAAAACGGGTCATTGATTGAGGGGGAGAGTGTTTTTCAAATTTTATGACATCAAACGGACGTATTAAACCATCCTATACTTAAACAGAAACGGTTTTGTATTTAAATAAGGTTATAATTTGAGGGGGAGTTAATTTATTCCTAAACTCAAAGATCAAGTGATGTCATTAGTTAGAAAGAATTATGGGACTTATTTGCAATTTTCTAAAATGATTCCTAGTTGTACATAACTTCAAGGACGCAGTTGTGCATTTCTAATCTATTTAACCCTAAATACTTAATACGTAAGTACAAGAAGTTTGAAATTCCCAGGGGACAAAATCTGCCAACTTTGATGCAGGGGATAAAGTTGTTAGATTGATGATCGAGTTATGTGTTTCAAATAATGATCACCCATGCATTGTATGATCTGAATTGAATATTATTTCGAATGGTTTATTGATTTCTTGCTAGTCGATTGCAGTTTGATTGTTGTTGATTAAGTGATTGTGCACTCATGTTATGCTCAGGATTGTACTTTCTGTGTTCGAATTAGGTTCCTAAGATCCTGAATTAAAAGTTGAAATATGATTGAATTGCATGTGATTGATAGTTGTTTGCTTGAAAATGCCTGATTGCGGTTTGCTATGAATGATTCTTGATAGCCAGCTTGTCAATTTTTGCTTAATTAACAGTTTGATAAATTTCCTGAATAGCGGTTTGATTATATATGAATATTAATATATGAGAAGTGAAAAACTGCTACGAGGTAGCGGTATGATGATGATATAAGTCTACCGGCTTGTGAATTTAATACTCACCTAATCAATATGCTTGCAAATCAACCATGCTAAAATTCTCATCTAGCATCGTACATCTGTCATGTCTGGTCTTATCTTTGTTGATAGACATGTGCAGATAACATGGCCTAATTAGAATTTCCTCGAGCTTTACAGGACAAATGAAATCAACATCAACACTACCACCACCACCACCTCCACCACAACAATCAACAGTTCATCGAGATATTTGGTAGAATGTTAAAGATCTGAAGAATCTTCAGGAATCTCGAATGCTTCTTTAAGTGAAGGTCAGAGATGTTGACGTACCGACTAAATCAATATAATGTAATGATTTCATCATTCCAACATGAAAGGTCCAATATCATCTGTTGAATTAACATACACCTGTACATCAATAAGTAGTGTTGTAGTAATCAGTGTTATGTGTCAGTTATGAAATTTTTCATATTTCTCGTTAAACTCCAAATCAAGTTATAAATTCAATCATAAACTTGACACTAACATAATCCCTATTAATTGAAGGGGGCATATTAGTTTCCAATATCGGCTTTTATTTAATCAGACCTGACAGTTTTCTTCCCAAATTTTCTAACATATTTAAATCAATTGAGATCCTAAATCTTAAAAGGTTTGAAATTTTTGATCAGGGGAGAGAATGTGATTTAAATATTAAATCTGATAAAAAATGTGATCTTTTGCTCAAGTGTAGGCTCTCCCATATAGTGCTTAAAACCCTTTCGTATATCGAGCACATATAGGGGAACAAATGGTGTATGGATGGCAATTGTAGAAAATACCAAAGACAGCCCTGTAAATTACTTTATCGTAGTTTTAAGGATGTTAATGTTATGTACCTCGATCTCAACGTTCCCGCCAGAGCCGGAGGGATCTACCCAGGGACAATCCACTAGTTAGTGTAGAAGTCCTTAGGTATGATTACAAAAGGAGTAATGTGAGAATAAGGGAATAGTGCAGACTGAGATGGAGCTAGTACTGGAACATACCCAACAAAGGTACTAGTAATGAAGTCTCAGTAAGTCACTATAAGGGTGATGAATAAAAAGAAAGTTTAAGATAAAGGGTGAAAAGAAAGCAGAGCCTCCTTAAACAACAATAGGCAGAAATAACCGTGTCACTACATATGCTAGTCAGAATCACATGTTGATTGTTTAACATTGAAGACAAGTATCATAGACCCAGTGATATGCTGCACAACCCTCCCTAGCCACTCAATATCCCTCAAAAGATTCTTGTTTCATTTCTCACGAAGATCAATACATTTGTATTTCCCCCCCGTCTTTTCCCCCCCCCCCCCCCCCCCCCCTCACTCCAATTAGATGATATTTAAAAAGGTGTCAGTCCTGGCTTCCAGCCTCTGACTACTAAAACCAAAAGTCACTGATAAAGTCTAAGAGCCTATAAGAGAATCATGCATAAATCTAGTTGAGACACTAATCCTAATATACTTGTCTTTCACACACTGTGAAAACAAGGATTATCTTAAGAGTCCTACGCATTATCCTTGTGATATTGCCAGAACATCCGAGTGATACAAAAGTATTCACAATGAAGATGGAAATCCTGCTAGAGCCAACATCAAACAAGCTCGTAGGTAGTGACGGAGTTTGTGGATATCCATAATGGATCAAACTTGTGACAATGGTCATGCCGATTTACGTCCAGAATAAGATTACGGAGGATGAATTTTGATAAAAAGCTTAAAACACTCGATGTGTTATCGAAAAAATCAACTTTAACTATGACACATCGATGATTTTTCAAATCATTTAATCGTCAATCGGTGAGATAAGTAACTCACTGATTCACTCTTACCGTTCTAGTTAGTAGCAAAACAATTAGTGAGGTAGCCTGCTTAAGGTGTACGGTTAAAGAATACTAGCAATTAACAAATGATTCTAATGCAATCTGCGTTAGAATGATCTTAACACTTTGACGAAACACCTGTCAAGGAGGTTCTTATAATGAATCTACCTGATCACAGGTACAGTATTTATACTGTAAAATGGTCCTCACGGAACCGGAGGTTAATGCAACCGAACGTCGTGGCTAATGACAAAGCCATATTCGTCACAAGCTTTTATGTTACTGTTTTATTTTAGGATTACAATAAAGATGAGATGCAGATACCTCATTCCAGCAGAGTCCAATTTGATAGTCCCACACATGCTCATACTCAAGGCTCATGACCTTTATAACTCACAAGAAGAATGAACCCAAAGCTCTGTCAAAACTCTGATATCAACGTATTCTTTAGTATGTCAAAAATATAAAGTTATGTATTGATGAAGAATTACGAATATAAAGTCAAGCTTTCAAGATTGCAACAAGTATGAGCATGTCGGCCTAAAAGTCACGAGCACACAAAGTAAAAGATCACAAGATGATGATTAGAGATTTTACTTTGTCAGATGATCTCAGAAGAGCTCAAGATCACATCAAGAGACAAGCCTAAATGAACAAGCTCGCTCTTAAAGACAAAAGATCGACTACTCACAATGAACAAAGTGATCCAATGAAAGAAGAATCTAGATTACGAGCTAAAGTCTAAAGTCCAAGTCACATGATCTATGATTCCGAATTGTATTCTGGGGTGACCTCCCTTAGGGGAGATTGTTAGGATCAATGAAAAAGACTCGTTCACCCTTTGTTATGTCCTACATAGGTTAGCGCGTAGTCTTAATATTAATCGGATTAGTTACTGGGGTATGACTTATGGGCGTTGGGCCGGTCTTTACCCTCATGGTTAGCCTACTTTATAGCCCACTTAGGGCACATAAACTCTTGTATTTAAACCCCCTCTCAGCCATTGAGAGGGGTTGGTTGTTCATTTCATAATACACACACTTAAAGGTGTTTTCTCTCACTAGACTAGTCACTTTCTCTCTCTAGAAATTCGGCCAACCCCATTCATTCCTAGGCTTGTGTTAAGATATCAATATATCTACAAAAATTAATATATAACACATAGAAGGAAAACATAACACCCTTGCTGATTCTCTCTCAAGACTTGTTAACCTTTGTTTTGCAGAATGCACAGGAGAAATGAAGCAATTAGCAGCAACAACTCTTTACTCAGTAGAGGAAGTTCTACAGTCCCCTAATGCATTTCAGAAGAATATGAAGATCACTTGCGAAGAAATCATGAATATTTTTAACCACTTCTAAGAATCTTCACAAAGCTATCTTCACACATGAAGAACCAGGAGCACTATACAGATATTACCAGCTCAAGGCCAACCAAACTCCAATCAGAATGGATAAATCTAATGCATGGAGATCAGTCGCCCAAGACATTGAACTTTCAGCAGCAAAGGAAGCAGTCAAAGCCATGTGAAGTCTACAAGCAATCATACAATGCAAAGCCCAAATCTGCTTTGGAATGTCAACAAAAGACAACCATTGGTTTGACCAAAGAGAAGACGTTAGAATTCAAAACAAAGAAGCCAGAAGGATCCTCATTGAACTGGAAGGCCCTTGCCGCAGCGACTGGGCTGCAACAATCATCTAAGCCCAAAGAAATCAACCTAAAAAAAAAGAAAAACCAACCCAGAAAGATAACACGTGCCTCTATAAAAACAGGGAAAGGATATCTAGAAATGACACAGCAGTAGTACTATTCAATATTTATAGTAGATCCTAAGGATTGGATGATTATTGTCTACACTAGTTAAAATTGAATGAGAGTCATGTTCCTTGTGTCCAGATGCTCGGAGGACCCATTAGTAAATTCCGCATAGATAAAAAAGGTATTGGCCCCACCTATGTTTAATTATTATATGAGTTATTGTATTTAATAATGGCTCAGAATATTCCCTGGCATATGCCATGGTTTATTCTTTTATACCAAAGCATATGCTTTATGCCAAAAGCATATTCCCCGTAGTTCAGCCTATAAATAGGCATTTGTAATCTTTTGTATAGATCATTGAAAACCCACTACCACTACTACCACCACCACCATTGTAATATTATTAAGCTTTCACAGTGTTTTAATAAAAAGGTGTGTTTTAAGTAATATTTATACTTTAAAGTTTTAGTTTTTGAGCTTTAGTTCAAGAAATTGCCGAACAACCAAAGTTAGTCGAAAAAGGAGCCCTTAGACTAACAAAAGACCTTAATTAGAAGATCCAGAAGGTTGAACACCTTCTCCACGAAGTTAAGAAGCTCATCACCAGATGAGTCTTGCCAATTTAAAGGCAACTTATTGAATATCAAGAAGCTATACAAGCTACAGAAGATATTGAATCACCATCAGTTAGTTTTGAAAAAATATCCGATTACAAAGGAGGTCTGACTAATCAAGTAAACGTTGTTATAAAACAAAATAACACTTTACTTTATTTAGCCTCGAAGCAAAGTCAGAAGTTAATTGAGCTCGAAGAAAAGTTTGATAAACTTAAACAAAAGATTCATACTATTATTGAGAAGGAGATTCAGCCTGCTGACCTTGAAGACTCAATATCAAGCTTAGCCAAAAGACTTGATAACTTCTCAATCAGTGGTAAACTCCCCTTAAAAAGAACAGACGGAAAAATACACGTCTTTGAAGATCCCAACAAAATCTTTAAAGAACAGTTTGAAAAGAAATAAAGCCATGCGAAGTCTACAAGCAATCATACAATGCAAAGCCCAAATCTACTTTAGAATGTCAAAAAAGACAACCACTGGTCTGACCAAAGAGAAGACGTCAGAATTCAAAACAAAGAAGCCAGAAGGATCCAGTGCATTTGTTTTTTCATAAAGTGGCCTTAAGAGTATCCTATGTTTTGGGATATGATTTTGAGCATAATTAAGGATTCCTAAGAATGACCTTAATCATTTCTTTGTCTTCAATTCTTCTTCATTAAAGTTAACGATCTTCTTTATGATGTGTGGTTGCAACTTTATGGTTCCTTCTCCTATGACTGCTCCCAAAAAGCCTATTGTTGGGACTGCTATCTTCATCTTTGTTGGAGATAAGACTAGACCATTATCTTCATAGATTTTCAGCATCTTTTCTAGGTGCTTGGCATGCTCCTTTTCATTTTTTGAGAAAACTAGTATATCATCAATATATACTGCGATGAATGATTCTGTTCCCCTGAAGCATTTATCCATTTTTCTTTGGAATACTGCTGGGGCATTTTTCAGGCCAAATGGCATAACCAGCCATTCATAGAGTCCTCCTGGGATGAGCCGCTAACTCAGATTGTTTTCTTTAATGGCTTAAATTCAAGACAACATGCTACTCACATAATAAAGCAAGGCTCTTTCCTAATTGAAGGAAACAAGTTCAAGATATCTCTTATATATGCATTTGATATGAATGACAGCAATGGTATCGAAATGCTGACAGGAGCCAACTTATTAAGATCAATGAAGGGAGGAATCCGAATAAAAGGTGATGAGATAACCATTTACAAAAAGATAACCAAAATCAAGACTTCAAATCAAACTAAAGTCGCTGAAGTTGCTATCACTGAGTTAGAAGTAAGCGAGGAGGAATTCATGGAAATAAATAAATCAATTTATTTCAATCAAGAAGGAAGCAAAGCATTCTTAGAACAATTCAAACCTGTCATAGAGATTACAAAGTTCGTCATTCTTCTTCCAATGCTTTAAGGGCTCTTCTCTGATGTAGCCTTGATGTTTCAACCTCTCTATGACAGGTTTGAATTGTTCTAAGAATGCTTTCCTTCTTTCTTGATTGAAATAAATTGATTCATTTATATTCATGAATTCTTCCTCGCTTACTTCTAACTCAGTGATAGCAACTTTGGCGACTTCAGTTTGATTTGAAGTCTTGATTTTGGTAACCTTTTTATAAATGGTTATCTCATCACCTTCTATTCGGATTCCTCCTTTCATTGACCTTAGGAAGTTGGCTCCTATCAGCATTTCAATACCATTGCTATCATGCATATCGAATGCATATATAAGAGGAATTTTGAATTTGTTTCCTTTGATTAGGAAAGAGCCTTGCTTTATTTTGTGTGTAGCCTGCTGTCTTGAGTTTAAGCCATTAAAGAAAACAGTCTGAGTTAGAGGTTCCAGTGCATCTTCTGGAATGACTTTCTTGTTGATACAACATGTTGATGCCCCTGTATCTATTATTGCGGTGGTTCCAAACATTGGGCAACTAGGAATTTCAAACTCAACCTTTACATTGTAGAGTTGATTAGTTATTTTCCTAATTTTTGGAGCTGTAGTGGTGTTTCTAGAATAATGAACTTCTGCTTCCATAAAGGGCCTTGCTATCTGAGAATTTCCTAGTGGCAGGAATTATTCGCTGGAGTACCGGCCTCTGTTTCCTTTTCTTTCTTCTTCTGTAGTTGTGTTTTTAACTTCCTTATTTCTTCATCCTTTTGTTCTTCAAGCCTCATTTTTATATTTTGAGTTGGTCAATGATCTTGAGGGCATCTGTAAGATCTTTTACACGCAAACTTTTCTCTAACTGCCATAGTTCTTCCTTTCGCTGCATAGTGGCTCTGTTTTCATAATATTATGTGGCTTTATCTTTAATCATCTGCTAAACTTGTTCTGTATTTTCCTTAAGGAGTTCTTTGGGAAGCCTTACTTCATTACTGCTGAAGTCTTTTTCCTTTGCTGGTTTATGCGGTTGCTTTCCTTTGACCTTAACTGTTTTGCCAAGATAGTTTCTTGCACAAAGGGCACATGTTGTCAGCTGGCATTTAGGACAATTAAGCCTTGACACATATGTGGTTAGTATTTTACAGTAATAGCAGATTGTATAATTTGTGACCGTGTTTTCTTTCCAATCATGCTCACAACTTTTGCTTTGAGTTGGTAGCTCTTTGTTTGGTTTCCACGATCCTGCTGATTGAACCATGTCTGCTATTTTTGTTGGTGGTCTAGGATGAAACATGAAATCATGATGATTATTTTGATCATCATAGTCTTCTTCTATGCTTTGTTCATCATCACTTTCATTGATTTCATTTGTTGCCATAAAGGCTGCTTCTTCAAGAGGGGTGTCTTGAACCATGCTACTGATATTCTGATGAATATCACCTTCTCCTTCTGATATGCTATAGACATTGCTATCATCAAAGTCTGCTGAGACAATATCCCAGTTGTCATCAAGATCCAATTCTTGATATACAGCTGATCTTGCAATATTGCCTTGCTTACTTCTTCAATCTTTTGCAAAGTGTCCTTCTTTTCCACAAATAAAGCATTTGCACTTCTTGACCCGTCCTCTATCATCCTTATACTTCTTCTTGAATGGCTTTACATGAGAATTATGCGGCTTTCCCTTATATGTTCTTGACTTTCTAATTCCATATTTCTTCCTATTATTCTTGTAATAACCAGGAATTGGTATGGCAGAACAAAGAGACAAGTCTCTTAATTCTTTAGCAAGCGCCGCATCTTTGCACATTTCTGAGACGAAAGTATGAGTGAATTTGATTGCGGGCAAAACTCCTGCACTGAGACCAGGGTGCTTAGCTTTAAACGATTCTTCTATCTTCTTGGATAAAGAGGGTGGTAGCTTAGCAAAAAGTTTTTCCGTCGTTGAGGGAAAATATAATTTTCCTGATTTTATTGCTAGCTGTCGGAAATCCTCCAAGAATGACCACAAATTCTTGGTTTCTTCACAAGTTATTCTATCTAGATCCCTGTAGGCTCTGTCTTGTTCATCAGTCGAGCCTCTATATGGGTCTTCCATTATAATTAGTTGCCTTACTTGTGAGGTTATGTTTTGTGGGTCATCTGCGATTGTTTCAAGAGCAGAGTATGCCCCTGGGTATGCAGTTCGCCATTGCTGCCACATTAATTTTTTGCTTTCTCCAAGAAGATTCTCCACAAAGGCTAATTTTGCCTTATTATCAGACCATGTTTGACTATTGAGTCTATTGATTGTTATAGACTCCCATCTTGATATTACATCTGACCATAAGCCTGGATCTGCTGGTAGGACAAGCATTACTCCTGATTCCGTCCATGCCGGTGGTAGGGTCCATTGTGAATTATGATACTCGCCGTATCCTCCGTTAAAAGTATTGCCTCTTCCTTGAGGATAACCAAACTGATAGTCTGGTTTATAGGTTGGTTGTGGGTTCTGTCTTGCCGGTGGATAGACTGCTGGCCCTATTATTGCATCAGGTAGAGGTTGATAGCTTGTGCTGGATTCTGCATCTGTAGCTGTTGGGAACGCGTGCTCTTCATGTTTATTGATGATTTGTGCTGCCAATTGTTTAAATTTTCTAAACTTTGGGTATGGCAGATCATCATCTTTTTCTTCATTTTTAGAAAGATGAAGCACTGTATGGTCCTCACCACGCTTTGCTGCGAATGGGTTTTCCCATTCCATTTCTGATTTTTGCTTTTGAATAGCAAGTTGGTCATCCCATTGTGGTAAGTATTCATCAAGGAAGTCTTGCTGGTTTTGTGAAAATTGTTCTTGTAGGACAAAAATCTTTCCTCTGCTTCTTTCATCATCATCCCAATCTTCTTTTTCATCAAAAATCATTACTTTTCTTAGGGTAGCTTCATTGTCTGAGAATTCATCTCCCCAGCTAGTTGCTGCGATTTCTTCTATTAAGGTTATGTTTATTGGAGCATTATATCTGACATAATAGTCCCATTTTCCAGATGGTTTACCAAGTGTTGACCACTTTTCCCATGGCCTTTGTTTTGATTGTTTTGGTTTGTTGGATCGCTTAGCTTTGTTTAATGGTTCTTCTTCTAGGATTCTTGCTTCATTTAAGCAATCTTTACAGAAACATATATCACAAGGGATATGTTTTGTTTGAGGATCTTGCAAGCAGATTCCTATAAAGTGTTCTTCATCTTCATCTAAGTGATCATTTCCCAGTATTTCCCGATCATGTTGGTCCATTGAGTATCTTGCTAGTTGGGGTGCTTGACGGTATCTTTCGAATTGGAGGCTTAGTGATCTGTTAAGCCTTTCATTTACTACTACCCTTGATGGAACACGTACCGTAGTTTGTTCAGAAGGTTTGAGGTTCCAGCGCATTCCTTCAAGTTCTTATACACTTCTTCTTTCACCAGGTATTGCTGTGATGCCAGTTGTTGTGAGATGGTCCACAACATTCTCTACGCTGTATTGGAATCCCATATAGCTGGTATTTGATAACCTTCCCATCATGGCCATTGTGACTAGTAGGTTATTTTCACCGCCTTGCCTTGTGTCGTATCTATAGGTTTATATAGCAACTTCTACATGGTTGTGGAAATCGTCTATACTTATAACCATATCAGGGAACATGTAGACTAACTGCGTTCCTGCAGAGAGATCTACTTCCATGGTTCCAATAATTTGCTGACTATCTTCCCATCTGGTGTCTCTAAGGACCACCAAAGCATTTGTTCTTGCACTTCTTCGATGTAGTGCATGTAACCTTATCATGAATATCCCTAGATAGATATGTTGGAGACCTAAAGTCCTTAAAAATTGATAGCTTTGTTGGTTACATAATAGGAGATTGGTTTGGTTATCATTGATACACAAGATTCTTTATTCATAGTAATGTTGGTATACTCTATGCCTTGCAGTACTTCTATTGTTTGAATAAAGTACTTCTGTTGGGATAAGGTTTGCTCGCCTTTCTTTTGATAGTTCAAGCTGTCTTTCTGGGTCTACAGCTGATTCTAGGGTAATATTATAATTGTATCTTCCAAATACCCTTCTTGTTGCTCTAGCTGCTTGATATCTGCCTCTGGTCATTGTTTGATAACCGCGGATCTGACCTTCTTGAGTTGGAAGTTCTATTGTTTGCGTAGAACTTCTGTTGAGGATGTTTGGCCTTCTAGAACTCATTTCTTTGGTTCTTTTTCAAACTGTTCTTTAAAGATTTTGTTGGGATCTTCAAAGACGTATATTTTTCTGTCCGTTCTTTTTATGGGGAGTTTACCACTGATTGAGAAGTTATCAAATCTTTTGGCTAAGCTTGATATTGTGTCTTCAAGGTCAGCAAGCTGAATCTCCTTCTCAATAATAGTATGAATCTTTTGTTTGAGTCTATCAAACTTTTCTTCGAGCTCAATTAACTTTTGACTTTGCTTAGATGCTAAATAAAGTAAAGTGTTATTTTGTTTTATAACAACGTTTACTTGATTAGTCAGACCTCCTTTGTAATAAGATGTTTTTGCAAAACCAACTGCTGGTGATTCAATATCTTCTGTAGCTTGTATAGCTTCTTGATATTCAATAGTTGCCTTTAAATTGGCAAGACTCATCCGGTGATGAGCTTTTTAACTTCGTAGAGAAGGTGTTCAACCTTCTGGATCTTCTGATTAAGGTCTTCTGTTAGTCTAAGGGCTTCCTTTTCGACTAACTTTGGTTGTTCGGCAATTTCTTGAACAAGGTTCAAGACCTCTCTTTTAGTGAGTGGTTTGGACAGTTGGATGTCAGTTGAGATCTGTTGAAGGATTTTTCTGGTTTCACTTTGCGTTTTTCTCAGTGATTCCTCACAAGATTCAAGCTTTTCTTGACAGCTTTGGACTCTTGATTCAAGTTCTTTTTGTTTTTCAGAAATATTTTTGAAATTTTTGAATGCTACTTTAGAAAAGAGATTTAAACGATTATAAACACAAGCTAAATTATTAGCTAAATCAGTTGATGTGGGTTAGGACTAGTTTCGTTAAAGACGATATATTCAGGATCTACAGTTCGTGAATTATCGTACCAATATTGTATTTCTTGCTCAAAGCGCTCGGACATAACATTAAAAACTTCAAAGGATATATTTACAAACTTGTTTTTAGATTCACCAAACGGTTAACTTCAAACTTTTCCCGATTATTTCGGTACTTTTTATAAAGAAGCAATTGCGCTGTCTTTTATAAAAAACAAGTGGCTTTTATGAAATTTTTAATAGAAATGTTACCGCAGAAATACGAGTTATTGATAGAATAATACCTTTACTGTTTTTCTTGAATATACCTGAAGGGTTTAGCCTTCCATAGAGCTAAGGACATTTTGATTCAAGGCTCTGATACCAAGATGAAAATTACGTTGCCAGGAATTTTTATCTTGTAGTAAAGCTCAAAAACTAAAACTTTAAAGTACAAATATCATCGAAAACTCACTACCACTACTACCACCACCACCATTGTAATATTATCAAGCTTTCGCAGTGTTTTAATCAAATACGAGTTAAAATTGAATCGTCCCGTTCCTTGTTGTCCAGATGCTCGGAGGGCCCGCATGTGATAAAAGTCTGCAAGATAAAAAGCTATTAGCCCCACCTATATTTAATTATTGTGTGAATTATTGTATTGAATAATCGCTCAGAATATTCCCTGGCATATGCCATGGTTTATTCTTTTATGCCAAAGCATATGCTTTGTGCCAAAAGCATATTCCCCGTAGTTCAGCCTATAAATAGGCATTTGTAATCTTTTGTATAGATCATCGAAAACCCACTACCACTACTACCACTACTACCACCACCACCATTGTAATATTATCAAGCTTTCACAGTGTTTTAATAAAAAAGTGTGTTTTAAGTAATATTTGTACTTTAAAGTTTGAGTTTTTGAGCTTTAGTACAAGATAAAAATTCCTAGAAATACTAGCTATATGGGATTCTAATACAGCGTAGACAATGTTGTGGACCATCTCACAACAACTGGCATCACATCAATACCTGGTGAAAAAAGAAGTGTAGGAGAACTTGAAGGAATGAGCGGTGGAACCTGTAACCTTCCTGAAGCAAACTTACTGGTCGTGCCCATCAAGGGTAGTAGTAAAATTGAAAGGCTTAACAAATCACTAAGCCTCCAATTCGAAAGATACCGTCAAGCACCCCAACCAGCAAGATACTTAGTGGACCAACATGATGGGAAAAATACTGAGAAATGATCACTTAGATGAAGATGAAGAACACTTTATAGGAATCCGCTTGCAAGATCCTCAAACATAACATATCCCTTGTGATATATGTTTCTGTAAAGATTGCTTAAATAAAGCAAGAATCTAGAAGCAAGAATCTTAGAAGAAGAACCATTAAACAAAGCTAAACGATCCAACAAACCAAAACGATCAAAAACAAGGTCATGAAAGTGGTAACACTTGGTGACCATATGGAAAATGGGACCTATTATGGTAGATATGATGCTCAATAACACTACACCAATAGAAGAAATCCGCAGCAACTGGCTGGGGAGATGAATTTCGACAATGAAGTTCCAGGGAAAAGTAACCTTTTTTTATGAAAAAGAATACATTGTAGAGTTGATTAGTGATTTTTCTAATTTTTGGAGCTGTAGTGGTGTTTCTAGAATAATGAATTTCTACTTCCATGAATGGCCTTGCTATCTGAGTATTTCCTAGTGGCGGGAATTCTTCGCTGGAGTATCGTGCTAATTTTTCCTGCTCAATGTTGTTCCTTCTAAACATGGATAGCACACAAAGAAGTGGGATGAAATGCTTGAATGTGTGTTGAATATGCAAAATTTAAGGTTTATTTGGTTCTTTCAATGATGTTGTTTGGGTATAATGTTTGATTAAAAGGTCAAAATGGGTATCTTTTGGCATATATCTAAACGACTTAAACCGACCCAAAATAACAAGTCAAAATGTTTATTTGTACTTTTGATGTTTTATTTATACTTACATTTTTATGTATCATAATTATGTATCATAATTATGTTGATTTCTGTTTGATACGTACCTTATTATATCATCTCGATCGACATACTCCCTCCGTCCCAAAATTGTCATCCGACAAAAAACACACAGTTTAAGAAAAATGCATTTATTACTACTTTTTTTTTGCCAATTGATAGTTTACCATTAACTAATTAATTAAAGTCTTCTTTAAAGTTTGTAATAATAATTTCAAACAAGGGTAATATAGTAAACTTGATCAAACTACCCTATCTATTTTTAGTAGTGGACAATTAAATTGAGATATCCCAAAAAGAAAACGTGGACAATAAAAATGGGACAGATGGAGTATTATTTACTTATATATTCTCAACAATCAATCATTGATATGTTAGATGTCCGTTGATAATACATTGATAATCGATTTCATAGTTTTTCATTTAATAGTGTGAGTTTCACGACTATACCACACATGGTACCACCTACATCAAACATAATTATAAACTATAATTAAGAACCGTAATTAAAAGAAGAAAAACAAAATTTAATCTATTTGTTTTTTAATAAATAAAAATACATTATTGAATATTTAAAAAAAAAACGAGTGATGCGCACGGAGATTATAACTTAGTACATGTTAAATTTACATTCATCACCTTTAGTTGTAACTTTTGATATTGTGATTTCAACCGCATGTTGATAGTTAATTCAAGAACAGTACAATGTTCCTAATTTGTGAGTGGTTAATGAATGCGTTGATTATTTGTGAGTGGTACAAGGAGGTACTAATAACAATACTCTTCAAACGATTGATGAAAGAAAAATGATTAGTAGGAAATGAAAATACTAATAGACCTAACAATCTAATGACGACATGTGACAAATTGATCCAATATTAAGTTGGGGTAAATGGGAGGTGGACTCATTTCATGCGTATAACCCATTACCGTCACTTTCCTTTCGCGCGCAGTTCCCTTCTTTGCAACGGTTCGGTGGTGCAGACCAACAAACGGTTTACACTATCTTTTTTTTATGGAAAATGATTTCTAAGCCTAAGTGGTGTGCCTAAAAATAAACATACAACTATGATTGGTGGAATTTAAATTTTGATTGGTGAATATGAAGAGAGAGATTGAGTTTTGAAACTTGTCAACATGTGAGTGGAGTAGGTCTATTTGTAGGTCTATTATGTAGGCCTAAATATGATAGTAGTAACTTTTTTTATATTGTGGGATGTGTTTGAATAAAATGATGTACTTTTAATTATATATTTGGTTAATTGGTTTGGTGGTGTCTTAAATTGTCATATGACGTTGACTTGTAAGTTATGGATTTGGTGATCATTACTTTCAATGTGTGAAAACGTGTAGGATACCTGTCAAACGACGAAAAGGGTAGGTCTATATTTCATTGGATAAAATATGAAATCTATATGATTGGATAAGTGATTTTGCCATATGAAACTTATTTTGTAAAAAATTTGTGAATAGATCATTTTACTGAATAAAATAAGATCGTAATTCAAGTTTGTATAACAGAACCATATTTGAATCCGAATCCAAAATCACATACAAGTTATACTATTTGTTCAATAAGGCTTGCGATTAAATGAGTTTCATATTGACGTGTTTCTCTTAATTAACTCTTGCCCAACCAGAACACAACATGTTTATGTAACGGTTTAGACAAGCTTAACCCAAACTCATCTATCTCCATCCCGAACCTGTTTAACTTTGTGTCACGTTGGTGTGCTGTCGAGAATTACTATACAGTGGTGGCTCAAGGGTAAGGCAAGTAAAGCTAGGGTTTTAGGCCCTTAATTTTTTAAGGCCCCGGATTTTTTAGGACATTGTATATATATAAAGTCACTAATGTGTTTTTTTGTTGTCATCTTAAGAGATATATTAAACTCTCCAATTAACCGATGAATGTTAAATAATCATATATTTGGGCCTCTTTTGTTTCTATATTTCTTTTTTTAACCTTAAGTGTTGTAGAAATTTAAGCCTAAATTTATTAAGTATATAAAAAACTAATTTTTGCAGGAAAAATAAGCAAAGTTTAAATTAAGTCATGTGATAACAACCATTAAACTATTTACATTAATGAACTGACGTTTATTTTTTCACACCCCAAACATATTTTCACTCTCTGGCTTTCTATTATGTATTCATATATCATCCTTCAATCAAATTTGCTTTTAAGGATGCTTTGTTTTTCGCTAAAGAAAATTTTAAAAGAAAAATAAATGTAGATCGCAAATTTGAAAGGAAAACGAGCTATTTGTAGAAATGAAAAATATGATGACGATGTTGGCAATGAAACTATAAAAACCGGCAAAGAGACTTTCAAAACCGATTAATTCGTATACATTGCGGATCAAGTTTTTACATCACTAGAAAGTAAATTTGACTAGCTTAGTTAGAGTGTATGAATGTATCTTTATATTATGTAGCATTTAAAAATTAAAATCCTTATATGATAAGATAAGAAGCTAAAAAGGTAGTTGTGTGAACCTTGTTCTTTAAGCCATATTAGAGCACAGGGAGTCGTGGTGCCAAACTTTTGGTGCCAAACTCCAAAAGTGGTGCCACGTCAGCAAAATGGAG